>CAUYPK010056715.1:0-32012 GCA_963574355.1 Loris lydekkerianus | reverse complement strand
TGGAGGGATTGTTCTGGACTGGTTCTTCACATTGCCTGGAGATTTCTGCTGATTCTTCCTCATGAGTGATTTCTTTTATCTGTTTCCTTGCCCTAATTTTCCTTTCACTTCCTCTTGCTCTTTAAGTTCCCATGCCTGTGGACTAAGGTTTCCATGAGTCCTTTTGGTACAGGACCAGAAGGATGAGAAGGTTGAAGAACAAGAAGGGATGAAAGAAAGAACAAAAATAAAATAGAGAAAGTAGAGGGGGTGGGTAAAAGGGAATATTGACAAAAAGAAGAGAGGCACAGAAAGAGGGAGACAGAGCAATATAAGTGCACAGTAGGGTACTTTGACACAACCTTAAAAAAAACCCAAACTCAGGGGGTGCCTGGTTGGGTGATTCCCTTGATTTCAGCAGCTCTTTGCTAACCTGATTGGACACAGTACCCACTTCCACCAAGTAGAGAGGAAAGACAAAATGCTATAAATCAAACCAAAACAAGCAAAGAGAAAACTTTACGGGATAAAATTGGGTGAAACCAAATAATAGGGGTAGAAACACTAGCAAAAATGAAGTTCTAGTTATTGAAAAAGGCAGCAATGGGAAACTATATTTAAACTAGAAAAATGGAGAAAGAGAAGAACGAAAAAAACTGAAAAGAAAAAATCGATATGGAAAAGATTGAAATTAAAAAACAAAACAACAACATCAAAATAAACAAAAAACAAAAACAAAAAAACAAAGCAGTATATATATCTCCTTGAATATTGTCTGGGCAACAGGTGGTCTTCTGGGGTATGAGATGTTAATCACAATGCTGATACGACTGGAGGCCTCTGCTGATTTCTCAAATCCCACAGGGTAGACACCATAAATCTCTCTTCAGCCCTCTTAAAAGGCATTTTAAATTTGCTAAGCAGAAGCTTTCCCAGGAAAGTGCTTGTCACTGGGATCACTCTTGAAGTGGCTGTTCACTTACCCAGTGTGCCAAAACTGGCCTCACTCTGCCCCTGAGGGTTAAGGCTTTATGGCGGCTCAATCCCCATCTTTAGGCTGCTCAGTCACTAGGTTACTAGCTCCCACTGGATCCTTGCTCTGCGACCCTGAGGGCGGAGCTTGCTGGGGCAGTTCTCTCACAATGGCTCCCTATGGCCCACAGCCAAACACTATTAGCTCCGTCCGGCTCAGTGGCTCAGTCTGGGTCCCTAGACAATGCCCAAAGTTCTCCGCACTCCTGCTCAAGCTGTCCCCAAGGTAGTTCAACTGAGTGCCAAGTCCAAAAACACCAAAACAATTCACAGGTAAGGCCTTTCCAGTTTGCAGTCTCGCTGCTACTGTACTTATAGCTGCCGGTGGTATTAGACTGACAGAACACATGCGATCACTTGCCAGTTTTCCACTGTTTTGGTCCTCCTCTTAGGGTCCAGAAGTCTCTCACTGACTCCCTGTATCCTCAACGGGATGATTATAGGCAGATTCCACCAGCCAGAGATGCCTGGAGTCTTATCTCCCCAGATTCACAGTGTCCAGATGCAGGGAAAGTATTACTGAGCCGCCATCTTGCTCTCTCCATCAGTCAAAAAATTATTATTTTTTAAAGAGACAAAGTCTTACTGTCACCCAGGCTGGAGTGTGGTGACACGATCATACCTCACTGCATCCCCCAACTCCAGACCTCAAACAATTCTCTACCTTAGCCTCTTGAGTACTTAAGACTACAAATACTCACATAAGGCCCAGCTATTTTTTTAATAATTATTATTTTTTTTGTAGAGACAAGTTGCTCGGGCTGATCTCCAGGACCTGGCCTCAAGTAATCCTCCTGCCTTGGCCTACCAAGTGCTGGGACTAGCCACCACTCCCAGCCCATAAGTGCCATTCTTGACTGCCTCTGCTGTAGTTACCAAAAGGATTTGAGAGATATACAGACTGTGATGTGAGCTGCAAATTAGGTAATACAGAGAAAAAAGGAAGATAAAACATTGCAGAAAGATGATTCAACACCTTTCAATTTCAAGTTGAAACATTGATTCAACAAGAGGATATATACCCCCATCTCAAGGGGAAATGTGGCATTTGGGCAAGATCCAAGAGTGGCAAGAATAAATTGTTGGCCAAATGGATGACAGCAACAAAGATGAAGACATTCTAGAAAACAGATTGATTTTCTACAAATCAAAGCAATAGCGTTAGCAGTTCCTTATTAGATCAAAAATAGGTAGAAAGCAACAATATGTACAAAGCAACAACATGTGCAAACAATATGTACAAATAGTATTTATTATTTATATGAAAAATGTAAAAAATGCAGAAAAATTATAAAATAAAAATAAAATCATCTATAGTTCCATTGCTAGGTTCATTTTCTTCGTACAATATATGTAATCTATGTATATAATACACGTGTATAGGTACATTTTTAAAAATTAAATCTTATTATATGCCATTTGAATCTAGTTTGTTAATCACTTTTTATGGCAGATACATTTTCCTATACCATTAAAAATTCTCTGAAAACATTCTTAATGGTACAAAAATACATAATAATGTATTAAACCAATGTCCTATAGCTGTGCATCTTGTAACTCTATTTTTTGCAACTGTAAGTAGCTCCATGTGGTACAAATATATCACATCTTTGTGGATATCTCTGATTTCTTTACAATTAAACAACATTTTAAATGTTTTTTGATGCATACGGCTATATTGTCTCTCAAAATGGTTGTATATATTTACCTTCCCCTGAACAAGATACAAAAGTAATATTCTTACTGCTGGTTAATAATATTCTTTTAAAAATTTCCACCAACCAGATGGGGTGGAAGGAGGGAAGCTTGTTACTATTTGAAGTTTTGTCATTAGCTTGAATATTTGAACATGTTCCTTGATATGTTTCTCTCTCATAAATTGTTATATGTCCTTTGCTTTTTTTGCTGTTACTGTGCTTGTCTTATTGATCTTTAAGAGCTCTTTATATATTAAGAATATTAAATAATTTAATGAAACTACCTTTGGACCTAGTTTTCAAGGTTCAGACCCAATTAAACATCTTTTATTATGCCTTTCCTTACTCTATCAGCCTTCGCTCAAGTTTCCCGCTTCTAAATGCTAAGAAAATATTTAGTACTGAATTATATACTTTTCGCAACCCTTTAACTTGTTCTTTTAGCCCTTATAACAACTTTTCAAAGTAGAGTTCATGTTTTTTAACAATTACAAAGATGACTAATTTGACATCTCTAAATTCTCAGTGTCATTGACTGTGATACAGTTATCATCTTCATTTAACAGATGGTGAAACTAGTGGGGTTCAGGCAGATTCCGTGGCAACTGCCTGGTTACCCTCAGAGCATGATCAGACTTTCTGATCCTCCAGTGTTGCTGCTTCTCAGTCTCACATTAGCATATTTACATTGACATAAAGTCTTAATCTTATTTTTAGCATTTTCTCATTTTATTTAATATTTTATTCCATCTTATCTTATTTATTTTTTGAGACAGTCTCACTCTGTCATCTGGGCTGGAGTGCCATGGCCTCATCTTAGCCTTAAACTCCTGGGCTTAAGCACTCCCCCTGCCTTAGCTCCCTGCAACTATAGCTGCTCACCACCACTCCTGGCTAATGTTTCTATTTTCTATAGAGACAGGGTCTCACTCTTGCTGGGGCTAGTCTTGAACTCCTGACTTCAAGCAATCCTCCTGTCTCGGCCTCCCAGAGTGCTAGAATTACAGGCATGAGTCACCACGCCCAGCCATGTTCATTGATTTTAAATCTATGTTTATGAGACAAAATTCAAAAGAGACCTCTTGGTGAGAAATATGCATGTAGAACCAAGGCAGAAATTTTGGATATTTTGTAAAGAAAACTGAACACTTTTTTTTTTTCTCATCGTAATTTCTTTAATGACTCTTTGTCTTTAAAGAATGTCACATTTTCCCAAAACTTAATTTTATGAGTTTTACATATAAAATTACCCTTAATTTTATGGGTTTAGATATAAAGCATTTACATGAGTCACCCCCAAATCATAGCACAAATAAGCAATGATGATAGAAATAAAATTAAAGTTCCTATGGCTTTTGATATTTTCTCCCCTCCCAAATCTTGCTCTAAAAGCCAAGTTTTTACAAATTATTTGAGTATCCTTAATGAATGGTTTTATCTTCCTTATTATTAGCAATGAGAACTTAGTGTTCCTTCACAGAAATGCTTTTATTTAAAAATCACTCTGAAATAGAGAAGAATCAGGGATGGTCTAGAATCCAATGGATTGGAATTTAAAATCCCTTCCTGTTGGGGGGGAAATTATCTATCTATCTATCTATCTACCTACTTAACTGTCTATCAATCCACATATAGCGAGAGGGAGAGAGGCTCATTCTTGATCTGTTTACACTGTATTATGTTTATGCAGTAAAATATGATTTATCTGGGGAGAGGACCAAGGAAGAAAAAGAAATGTCATACGAAAAGATGAAATTCATATCTCCTCTCTGGAACTGAGCAGGGCTTCAGGTTTTCCTTGAAATCTTTCCTTTCCTTAAATCAGAAAAGGCCTGATTTAAATGCTATTAACATAGCAGGACTTTCAGGCCTTCTGAAATCTTCTTTCATTTCCATGTGAATATTGGAGAATGCCCTGATTGGGGAGCGCTGATGTTGGGGAAAAGACCTCTTTGCCTACATCTCAGCTAATTTATATGCTGCCCAATGGAGGTCATATCGATATGAGGCCCAACCTCTGTCAGCTTTGTGGGTCCCTTAACCTGAGAACCTCGAACCCCATTGAGAGCCATTCATACTTGGCAGATTGATTTCTTCAGTCATTTTGTCATAGTAACTGACAATTCACTGCCATCCAAGTGTATCTGGGAGTACAATGCCCACATAAATATTGTTGGCAATTCTAAGCATATCCCTTTGTGGAAACGGTAGGTTAATTTACTTCTGCCACTTGACTTTCTATAGCTACGTTGCAGAAGATCATTTCCACTGGAGCCATATAGCCGACAGACTCAGCAGGGCTTGTTTTGAAGAAGCACAGAGTTCAGAATCCCCACATCAGTGCAGAATAAAATTAATCAAAGCTTCAAACACAGGTTAATCTACCCCTATTGAAGGGGTCAACAGGGACATAAAAACTTTGATGAAAACCAGGTGCACCCCAAGTCCTGTTCTAGAGAGTATGGGGTGTGGAAATAGGAGATCATAGGATCCAGAAATGGTCTCTACTTTAAAACAACAATAATTGCATAAGAGACAGAAGTCATTGAACCTCCTTAATCACACCAGTCAGTAAAAAAGGTGCACTCTGAACTGTGCTGACTCACAGAGCAGGTGGGACACCCCTTGAAAGCAGAGCAGAGGAGCTGTGGAATGGCCCTTGGTCTGCAGAGGACTGTCTTGTTGTATCCCCAGCTGTTAATCCAATCACCCTGGAATGGAGAGGCAGCCGCAGTTGTAGCATGGCAGGAAGAGCAAGGACTTTGGGAGTAGACGTCCTTAGATTTGATGCCTGGATCAAGGTAGCCTAAGACCCTTAACCTTTTTGAGCTCAGTTTCACTGTACATAAAATGGGAATATAAATATACCTACTTTATGGGGTTGCCATGAGGATTAAATGAGCTAATTTATTCATTCAATAATTCTTTTCCAAGTGCCTTAGCTGCATTAGGAATAGCATTTAGGACTGAGAAATAAAAACACTGGGGAGGTGGGGAGAAAAGGTCTCTGTCTTTGATTTTAATGCAGAATGAAACATAAAATTATTTCAGTGTAAAGCTTGGCTCTCTGAGTTAGTTTGGAAGAGTTAGGGTATGCTTCTCAGAGAAGATAGCTCTTGAGAGTTGAAGGAAGAGAAGTCTGTGAGGCAGATCAGAGAACAGAGGCATCCCAGGTTGGAGACCAGCACAAGCAAAGGCTTGAGGGAGAGAAGATGGAACGCTCATTGCTACTAGAGTACACCACGCACAGAGCACTTAGCAGATGACACTGCTGAGCAGAGAGAAGAGGACCCAATCACAGAGGTTTGTGTGTGCCCAGTGCAGAGAAGTCTTAAGAAGCCTTCAGAATACACCCGCCCCTGTTGAGTGTTTAGTATTTACGATGTTATCTCATCTAACTCCTGAAAGTACCAGGCCTATAAAACTTCTATACTCTGTCTCTCGTCTGGGTAATCAAAGTTGATATCATGTGGGAGCTGATTTTCCATTTGATTTCTTGTGATAAAAAATGGTGAACCACGTTTGTGTGCAAGAAGGTGGATAAACCTTTTGAAAAATCCCACCCATAGGGCTGCGCCTGTGGCTCGAAGGAGTAGGGTGCTGGCCCCATATGCTGGAGGTGGTGTGTTCAAACCCAGCCTCAGCCAAAACTGCAAAAAAAAAAAAAAAAAATTCCACCCGTATCTGGGGCCGCATGAAACCACCTCTGATTGATTTCTTCATCTCTCTGAACCTCTCTCTGTCTCTCTGGTGGGTGTGTACATGACATCTAGTCAGTCTCAACTTAGAGCTTTTATGGCAAAAGAGATGGCTAGCATCTTGAAAAAGGTAAGTGCTAGCTGAGGCTATCGTCTGCTTCAGTTTTCTCCTTCCTGTCTCTGAAGCGTGTGACAAGAATACTTGAGAATCTAAAAGAACTCGAGCTCAGAGAGGGGGCCCCAAGCTCCCCAAACCCAAATAAATAGGAGATAGGAAGGTTAATAATATCCTCTAGTTCTGAGGCTCATGTAGGAAAATCGATTTGGTGGGCACAGGAAAGACAAATCCTAGATGTCCTGGTGCTTGAACTTTACCATTCACCAGTTATATGACCTTGGGGAAGTCATTTAAGTCCTGAGACCTTCAGCCTCCTCATGTGAAAAATGGGGATACATGGTAATACCTACCCTGCTTACTGCACGGCATTTAGGGTTTGAGATGACTCTGTGTCCTGGTTGTCTATTGTACCATAAGTTACCCCAAAACATATTGGCTTAAAACTATGGCAGCATTTATCATGTTCACAAATCCATAATGGGAACACAGCTCTGTTGTTGTGGCTCCATCTGTTAATAATGGGGCCCATTCAAAGACTGGGGCTGGAATCTGAGAAGGCTACTTGGCACCACATCCTGCAATTGACACTGAGTACATCCCTGCTTCCTCACAAGTGGGAGCAGGTTAAAGGGCAAGTGCCTGAGGTAGGCAGAGCGCCACACCAACGTGCTATCACACTTACGAACTCGCCTCAAAAGTCACATAGAATACCTCTGCTGTTTCCCTTAGTTAGAGTAGTCACAAGCCCCACAGAGACCCAAGCGAAGGGAACATAGACCCCTACCTCTCTGCAAGAGGAGGGTCAGTGATGTTATAAGAAGAGAACGTGTGATGGGATGTATATATTGGTGGGCCAGCTTTGAAAATAACATCTTCTATGCCATGTCTAGAAAACAGCTTTATTAAATGTAAAGTTTCATATAAATGTTGCCAACACTCAGGACTTCCACTTAAGTGCTGTCTCACAGATTTAAGGAATGCTATTAAGAAGCTATTATTATTCAATATTTATTAATGCCTATTAAATGAAGGTTCTATCCAAGCTGCTCTCAAGCATGAGACCTCATTCCACCCCTATAACAACCATGAGAAGTAGGCTTACGTCTCTATTCTATAGGAAACTGAAGCTCAGGGCATTTACGTGACAGATATTTTTCACACACTCAAAAAGTGTGTATTAAATATTTGCTGTCAGGCAACATGCTCCAAGTGGAACAATAATAAACAAACTAGACACAATCTCTGCATGACCTAGTGGAGAGAAAAGTAAACACCACATACTATAATCATCAAATAGATCGATTACCTTTGTGATCAATGTTTTGACCGAAGGACCCCTGTGCAGATCGGAGGTCAGGGAAAGCTTCCCAGTGGAAATAACATTCAAACAACACCTGAAGAAAGAGTAGGAGTGATATAGGGCTGTGAGGGCAGGACAGCATTCCAGGCAGAGGGATCTGTTTGTGCAAAGGTCCTGCGGTGGCAGGTAAGGGATACTACTCGGGCAAGGAAAGTGAAGAGGAGTTTGCTTTGGAGATGCAGCTGGCAGGGCAGATGAGCACATTACCATGCAGATCCCTGCCCAGTCATAAACAAAAGCTGCAGAGTCAAGACTTGAACTTAGGGCTATTGAGAAAACACTGAGGGCTATTTCAATCTAAGACAATTGCCTTGAATTGTGTTAGGCTGAGAGCTACTTTCCTGCCATCTCCAAAAGATCATAATATTGGTTTGCATGAACCATATTTTTCTCTCTCAGGTGATAGGCTCCTGAAGGATTGCGTTCTCCCTCTATGATTAATACAACTGTGTTGTATTAAAGTGTGGCACCTCTGCCAAGTCCAGGGTAATTTAGTCAGTATTCCCAAACTGACAGTGAATCATGCAAGCCTCAAAAAGGCAGGTGCCCAAGCACTCATCCAAGAACAAGGAGGCTCCCTTGGAACCTGAACAGCACATTAGTGTGTGGAAACAGCAAAACAGGACCTTTTTAGCCTCAACATGCCTCTCTGTGAAATGGGAGAAATTCTGCCCAATTACTCCCTGCCCAACTTATTAACAATTAATAGCACCAAATCTAAAATAATCAGCTCAAGTTATACGCCCAGTGCAGAAACAGTATCCTTTGCTATTTTTGCAAAGGGAACAGTAAGATAAAGTGAGTGAAAGAGGAAGACCCTAGGGAGGGAGAACCCTAGGGGGAGGTGCACTAACAGAAAAGAACGTTGCAGAGAGTAAAGTGTTTACTACAGAGCACACCTCCCAGCAGCCCTCTTGCCTTCCTGTCCAGTGGCTGGAACTGTTTTCAAAATAGTTCTGCCAGACTTTAGAAAGAAAACAGCCTGGTTTCTCCATGAGCAGTTGTTTAGACTATTGTCATGTTGGAAGTAAAATTTTTTCTTTCTCTTTAGCCAAAGACAGATCACTGGATCTGGCAACAAGATCGTGACAGTTTTTAATCTTAAACAGCTATTATTGATGAACTCCACCTGGAATTTCCATTCACTTATAAGAACTATGACCCCAGCCACCAACTTCTCATCTGGGATAAAACTTGGGGAGATAATTCTGACCTTAGAAACCCTCAACATGGCACTGAGATAAAACTAGGCTGGAAGTAAGAAGGCAATTAAGAAAATAATTAATCTTTGGTGGAAAATACCTTCCTTGCAGTTTTTCACTTTTGTAATTCTTTCATTGTAAAAAGAATCATTTTTAGGCTCGGTGCCCTGTAGCTTAGTGGTTAGGGTGCCAACCACACACACCGGGGCTGGTGGGTTTGAACCCAGCCTGGGCCTGCTAAACAACAACAACAAAATAGCCAGGCATTGTGTTGGGTGCCTGTACGCCCAGCTACTTGGCTGAGGCAAGAGAATCACTTAAACCCAAGAGTTTGAGGTTGCTGTGGGGGTTGCTATGAGCTATGACTTCACAGCACTCTACAGAGGGCGAAAGTAGGACTCTGTCTCAAAAAAAAAAAGAAAATCACTTTCATAGCACACATCAATGTGTTTCTGTCTAGGAAACAAGACATTTCACATTTCACATCATGATTCAGCTACCTTTTCTGGACATAAGTTGGAATTTCCTACCATGTTTCAGAGCCAGAGTTGGTTACAATTCATGTCATGGGTGCCAGCAAACTTTGTGAAAGGTTTTTCTAAAAAGTAAGCTCAGAAGTAGCTCTGATGTAATAGGGTGAAGTTGCAGTAGTATGCAACTAAAAACACCCTGAGAACATTATGATTATGGTCCCATTGTTACCAGAATGAAAAATTTTCTGAGGTTTTCAGATTAACCTGAGTGGCAATTGTCTAACCATCAACACACTGTTGACCAGATCTCCTAACTATAAACTCTAGGTGACACGTGTGGCAGCTCAGGCCAGGGTAAGAGCATTATGGACCTGGGAAAGCAAGGGCAGTGGTGAGGAAAGACGACACTGGAGAGCCCTACAGTGCCTGGTCTTGTACACTGGACCTAAAAGTCTATACTCCACTGCCTCTGCTTTCCTGGAGACTCAGACTCACCCAAGAGCCACTCCTGTGACTACTTACATTCAAACAAATCCCCATTTGGTTACAAATGAATGAACAAATGTTTACAAGGGCAAAAAATTAGATATCATAAAAAACAGTGATGTCCCATGGGGATGGAAATGGAAACTTAATTATTATTCTCATGGGTCTAGATCCATGGGTCTAGCATCTCATGGTGAAAACATCCATCCCTCTTCATTCTATCATGATGTATCAGACTTGGGATTGGACACCTAAAATAAAGTGATAAACAACATGACATTTTCCCTGCCATCATGGAGCTACAACCTGGGAGGAATGCACTCAATGAACTTGTAAGTTTGAACATGGTGTCTGTTATGAAGAAGAAATACCAGATGCCATAGGACCCAATTTTTCTGTTGTGTGTGGTTAGGGAAGGTTTTCTAGAAGTGATTTTCAAGCATCTAATGCTGAGAACTTATAGGGAGTGAGAAGGCAGAGAGAACAGCATACATAATAGCCCCATGGTGGAAAGACAACGCCTGACAAATTCGTTTTGGGAGGAATGCAAAGTTCTAGATTACACATGGTGGCCATAAAGTTCATATGAATTTAAATAATTGTATTATGGCCACTCTGTATTCTGTGCAGCAAGAGTACAGAGAAAGAGATGGAAGCTGAGAGATTGCCAGAGGCCAAACTGTAAAAATTTGCAGGCCAGGTGAAGGCATTTAGATTTTATCCAAAATTCAATGGGAAGATTTGGAGGGTTTTTAAACTCTCCAAAGTGGGTTTAAAAGTGATAAGAAATTTACATTTTTTAAGAGCCCTCTGTTGAAAAATGAAGAGCGTTTTATTTCGGCTGGAAAGGATAGGGAAAAACCAGATAGTGGCTGTTACAATACTCTAGGTAAGACATAATGCTGGCCTAGCTGAGGATCATGGGATTTGTTCTATTGATATTTATTTTCTCCGGTTAATACAAACCATATTTCTGCATTTTATTTCATTATATTGCATGATAAAAATATCATAGATAAGTTAGACCAATTATTTTTCTACAATTCAATCCCACTTTATTAAATGGATACAATCCAAGTACAAAAATATCTAAGAACTGTCATCAATCCTTAATTTGTTCAATTAAATATTTATCATTTACCATGTATGAGGCAAATTTTCACAGGAGTGATTATGTGAAATGGCTCCATCAATCTTCATAAAATCTTTTACGGGATAAAAATGAAAGACAGGGAATTTTTAAAGGGATATTAAGGAAATAGCTTTTTCATGTCACAGTGCTGGAAAAACTCAACAGTTCAGAATAACTAAGGGTAGACGAATGGTGAAAATGTTACAGAAGTAAGTCAGTGCTTCTATTCCAAATATAATTCAGGGCTATTTCTGGCCAAAGTGATTCAGAAAATACTGGAAATTAAATATGGAAATGTTCCTTCTTCTAAGGAAATGTTGGAAAATGTATGTAACATTATTATTAATTAAATAAAAATATAGGCGAATATAACAAATTTAATGCCAATTCAGAATTCAACTTTTAAAAAAATACAAACTAATTGCTTTTGTAAGCCAAATAGAATCTAGCTGACTTATCAAAATATTTTTTTTCCAAAATATTTTAAATATTTCTTATAGATGGTGAACTTTTCAAGGACAAAATTAACATCATGTTTATTAAGTATAGCTAATTCTAATTATAAATAAACTTACAGATTAAACTTTTAAAAGATTCAGACATTCATCCAGGAATTTTCCAAATGCCTAGTTTCCACATTAAAGACTACTGATTCCTTAGATACCCGGCCTTCTTAAGATCTGATTGCCTAATTTGTGGATGATCAGAATGCCTTTCCTATTCATATACTGCTCCAGGGCTATGTTTTCCATATTTTTATTCTAATCTGCCATCTTCTTTTCCTCCAAATGGCAAAGTAAAGGAAATTCAATTCAGTCAGTGTCTCTCCATCCTGCTCCACTTCATGCTTTTTCTCTTTTCCTCCTCCCTTCCTTCCTTTTTACAAAATTTTGTTAATTTTTATTTATATGAAAGTACTGCATATAATTTAGAATGTCAAATAGTACTGCAAAGCTTATGCCATGTGTTGACTATGTCCCCCAAAGTTTACGTGTTAGAAACTTTGTTGTGCCCAGATCGTGAAGTCCCCAACGACCACCAGGGAGCCAATTCCGATGCAAAAGCAAAGAGCTGTTTTATTGCAAGCTCGAGCTTGGGCACCTGGGTTCTCTGTTACAACGGATCCGAGCCAGGACCCTGAAGCTCTGTACTAAGAGCATTATATAGTACTCTGTTTCCCCGAAAATAAGACAGTGTCTTATATTAATTTTTGCTCCCAAAGATGCACTAGGTCTTATTTTCAGGGGATGTCTTATTTTTCCATGAAGAAGAATATGGTACACATTTATTGTTCTCCGCGTCCCATCCGCTCTGATCCTCCTGTTCTTCTACATGCATCTGCGAAAGTCTCCTCCTCTCTCCCGCCCCGCGCTCACTGCTCACTCCGACCTCCGCTCTGCCTCCACCCAGCAGTGATGTCAGAACTCCACGTAATGTCACTGGTTGCTAGACGCCAGTCAGGATGGCCCTAGCAACCAGTTTACGGTAAATCAATTTTCATTCCAAGACAAAGCCTGGGGGGCCTTATTTTTGGGGGAGGCCTTATATTTCACCCAGAAGGAAACCTGTAAGTAGGTCTTATTTTCTAAGGATGTCTTATTTTCGTGGAAACCTGGTATTATACAGTTAAATGGGGGTATACATTTTAAACAAAGGGATTGCTTCTGGATTGGGTGCCACTGTACCAGCCATGTGAAGTACACCTGAAGCTACCTCCTGATTGGAGATCGATGATTCATATTAGAAAACCAGCAACTCATGATGACTTGCAAATTTTACTAAAAATGGCGGGCAAAACAAAATGGGTTCCATCAATTCAGCCAACTCATCAAGATGGCGTCGGCATGGTTCTCTCATTCCCCCCTCTACTGGTGAATTGGAAGGCCCAATCCTGGGCCCTCTTCTAACTTTTACATTCTTGTATCCAACATTTCTTCTTGTTCAGCCAAGGGCCTGTACTGGCCTTTTAAAACCAATAATTGTACTGAACTTATATGCTCTCTCACAAAGGTTATGAGCTTGTTGACAATGCAAGGACCTATAGTTAACAGTAACAGTAGTATTAGCAGAGGCCTGGCTAAGGCTAATATTAGGGTTGTTAGCCAGGGGGACCAATTAAACAAAGATTCATACCAGCTTTGACTACTCTCTCTTTCCAATTTGCGGTGGTGCAGACTCTCCTGAACCATAGCCATAGATTCTTTTACAACACCAGAATGATTGGCATAAGAACAACACTCTTTTCCTAAGGCAGCACACAATCCACCTTGCTGATGAAATAACAAGTCTAACCCCTTCCAATTTTGCAAAACCACTTCTGAAAGGGAAGTTAGAGAGTCCTGGAGAAGTGAAATAGATTTTTCTAATTGTTGAATATTTAAATCAATTGCATCCCAGAGGGCACCGTAGTTTTTGTCTTGAAGGACTAGAGCAGACACTCCAGTTCCGGCTCCAGCTACTCCTAGTCCTAATAGAGTGGCAATGGTGATAGCCATGATTACTGCCCTCTTTTTGCGTGGGTTAGGGCCCGACAGACTCTGAAGTACAGCACTCTCTTCATGATAGATTATGGTAGGTATGAGCTGTACTAGGACACAATAATCATTATTCTGGTCTAAGTATACATGGAACTAAGCCTGTTGAACAAGCCCACCAGGTGTCACTCGATGGTATCAGATACCTGGTCCCATTTCATGTGATGGTAGCATTACATAAGTGCTGGTGGGAAACAGGCACCTTTCTGACACACAGACCTTTCCCTACTACTGTCTGAACTGTGAGTTTAGGGTGGCTCTGATGCCATAAGCAAGCTGTGCCTTCACCAGTATTATACTGCCCTAGGATGGCAACAGCTTCATAATAAGGAGGTTTCACACTGAGACAGAGCCAACAGGCTGTTGTTAGGTCTGGTTGGGTTAAGTTCAGTACCCGATACGTGCTGGTTAGCAGTTCCCATGTGGGATCTAGGTAAGAAAATTGCCTGCTACTGGCATTAGATGGCAATGGGAACATTACAGGGGCACGAGTTACCGGTCTGGACATTGCTTAAGCATTGATTAGATAAGGGAGGACATTATTAGGCCCCACTCGGGCAGGGGCAGGTTCAGGTCTGTTGGAAATGGGGTTGTACTCTACCTTTATCTTAAGGAATCCACCCTTGTCATGTACACCTCCATTAAAGCCTGCCACCCGTGTGTAACTGCATAGATGGAGTCCCCAAACCTTTCCTGCTTCCCAGGTGGTAAACCAACTTTTTCCCAAATCAGTGAACTGAATATGCAGTGGGTCACATAGTCTTAATTCTTCAAGGAGCCCTTACGATGGCAATTGTCTCTACCAAATATGCGTGACCATGGACCGGGGCTTCTCTTTACCTCAATCAGATCTGGGATATTCGGCGGTGTCCACCAGATTTGGAGGGTAGATACACAACTCCAATGTTGACAGTAAAACTGATTTTTCCCTCCACACTTGTCTGTTTTATGACCTGGACATACATAATATAAGCTGTGGTGGGGACTCCAAGTGCTCTGTGTGAGACCCACTACTTGGTCCAGATCTATATACAGGTCTGGGTACCAAGCATTTTTAGGATGTACACCCCAAATGGAATTCAACAGCATCCAGTCAGCAGTCCAGACAAAAAATCCCTCCATACAAACCCGTATGGGCCCCCCATACACATACCAGGTGACATTGTAGGGTTGATGAGGGTTAGGATAAGGGAAGGCACTTAAGGGAGTACATACAATCAAGATCAGCAACAAATAGGTGGGTGTGCTTTAGTTTGAGTTTTAAGGCGTTGCCTTCGGCCTGTTGGATTTTCCATTGTGGGATAAAGTCGTCCTGAATGGCAAACGGGTCAGAAAGTTTCACGTGGGTGTGATGTACCCAGGAGGTGATACCACCTACTTTGAGAGCGGTGGGTGTCACCAGGATCACAACATATGGACCTTTGGAAACATGGTTCCAAAGTTTCTCAGCAACGCCTTTTTATGTAGACCCAATCACCTGGCTGAAATTTGCGTGGCTCCAGTACAGGTCCAGCCTCATAGGTAGCTCGCAGGTGGTGCCAACACTCTTTCTGTACCTGCTGGTGACACCGAAGGGAAAGGAGGCAGTTTTCATCATCTGCCTCAGTCACTAAGTCTATGCGGGTGTTAGAAATGATCGAAGGTGGTCTCCCATATAGTATTTCATAGGGGGTGAGTCCAAGTTTGTATGGGGAATTCCTCACTCTATACAAAGCAAAGGGGAGGAGGGCCACCCAGTCTCTGCCAGACTCTTGAGTTAATTTTGTCAAGGTCTCTTTTAGTGTTCTTTTCATTCTTTCTACCTGTCCTAAGCTTTCAGGCCTGTATGTACAATGTAATTTCCAGGTAGTCCCCAAAGCCGTAGCTACCCCCTGTGTTTCCTGTGGCACAAAAGCAGGACCATTATCTGAACCAATCAGAGCTGGTAATCCATATCTGGGAAAAATGTCTTCTAGTAATTTCTTTGCCACCACCTGGGTGGTCTCGTGCTTTGTTGGAAAAGCTTCAGTCCACCCGGAGAAGGTATCTATAAAAACTAAAAGATACTTATATCCATACCGACCTGGTTTACTTTCTGTAAAGTCAACTTCCCAGTATGCACCAGGTTTGTCACCCCATTCTCAAGTCCCTGGACCTGTAGGACCTGCCCTACCATTTGTCAACTGGCAGGCTTTACAAGCTCTGATGACTTGATCAATCTTGGCATCCAGATGTTCTATTTTAATTTTTGCATGGCGGACAAGGTCTTTCAATTTCCTGTTGCCCATGTGGGTAGCTTGGTGCATACGTTGAAGCACTTGCATTCCTAATTGCACCTGGAAGATAGTTTTACTGTCCGCAGTGCACCACCAACCATTGTATTTCTCTGGACAATGGGCTTGTGGAATGGTACGGAGCCAAGCCAGGTCTTCAGGATTATATTTGGGCTGTTCAGGTAACACAGGCGCCCCCAGATTGAGTAAATGGAGTGCTAGCTCCATAGACACACTACGGGCCACATCCTTGGCTACTTTGTCAGCTCGATGATTCCCCCTGGCTATGGGGGAATCACCTTTCTGGTGGTCCAGACAGTGTATGATAGCTAGCTTTTTTGGCAACTAGATGGCTGCCAGGAGATCCAATATTTCCTGTTTATTTTTATTTTGTCTTTCTTTCAGCTGTCAGTAACCCCCTCTCTATATATATAACCCCATAGATATGAGCCATGGCAAATGCATAGTGACTGTCCGTATAGATGTTGACCTTCTTCCCTTCTTTCAGTATTAGGGCCTTAGTGAGCGCTATGAGTTCTGCTCGTTGAGCAGAAGTTCCACCCAGTAGGGACTCTGCCCATAGTGTCTCAGTGTCTGAAACTACTGCTCCCCCTGCATACCTATGTCCATGCTTCATGAAGCTGCTGCCATCTGTGAACCAAGTTTCTTCAGCATCTGGTAGCAGCTGACCAGTCAAATCCTGGCGGAGGCTGTGGACCTGCATCAGTATATCTTGGCAGTAACGGTGCCTCTGCATCCAGGTTAGGCAGGAGGGTGGCAGTGTTCAGGGCTGTACTAGGTAAGAACCGAATCCTTGGTGGATTCAGAAGAAGCCCTTGGTAATGAGTTAGCCGCGCATTACTCATCCACCAATCTGGGGGTTGCTTCAAAACTCCCTCGATTGTGTGGGGGGTTGCTATTAACAGTTCTTGCCCCAAGGTGAGTTTATCAGCATCTTTCACTAGCTGAGCAGTGACTGCTATAATGCGTAGGCAAGGGGGCCACACTGAGGCCACCGGATTGAGTCTTTTAGACAGATAAGCCACTGGGCAAGTCCAGGGCTCCAAGGTCTGGGTTAATACTCCTTTTGCTACTCTGTTGTGCTCATCCACATATAGATGGAAAGGTTTGGTGATATCAGGGAGGCTTAGTGCAGGTGCTGTTAGTAAGGCAGTCTTAAGGTTTTTGAACACCTGATCTCTCTCTTCTGTCCATTGGAAGGGTTGCCCTTCCTTTGTAGCCTCATACAGAGGTCTAGCCATTTCTGCAAACCCGGGCACCGACAGTCTACAGAATCCAACCGCATCCAAAAATTCCTGTCCTTGCCTGGGAGTAGTGGGGGCAGGTATCCCAAGGATAGTGTGCTTCTGAGCCTCACTCAGCCATCTCTGGCCATCTTTTAGTACATACCCTAAATAGTTCACAGTTTGCCAACATAACTGGGCCTTTTTTGCAGATACATGGTATCCCATATCTCCCAGGGTAGCCAGTAGATCTCACGTTCCACTCAGGCAATCTTGCTCTGTAGCAGCTGCCAACAGAATATCATCTACATACTGGAGAAGGGTCATGCTAGGGTGAGATCTTCGGAACTCACCTAAATCTGCATGCAGAGCCTCATTGAAGATGGTCGGGGAATTCTTGAAGCCTTGTGGTAAGTGGGTCCATGTCAGTTGTCCACTGACGCCATCTTCTGGGTCGCTCCACTCAAAAGCAAATATATTAATAGCTTGGCTTTGTAGGGCAAGAGACAAACTGAAAAAAGCGTCTTTTAGGTCTAATACAGTATACCACTTTTGATTCAGTGACAAGGCGCTAAGAAGAGTATATGGATTAGGTACTATAGGGTGAATATCCATCACCCGCTTATTTACTTCTCGTAAATCTTGCACAGGGCGGTAGTTATCTGACAGGGGCTTCTTAATAGGCAACAAAGGGGTATTCCAGACAGACTGGCAGGGAGTCAGGATACCCACTTGGAGGAGGCCTCCAATGTGTGGGACTATGCCCTTCTTCACCTCTGCAGTCAGAGGGTACTGTTTCAGTTTAATGGGCTCAGTCCCCGGCTTAAGTTCTACGAGGACAGGAGGTCGGTGAAGGGCTTATCTTACACCTCCTGTCTCAGCCCAGGCCATCGGGTAAGAGAGGAGCCAGTCGTTCATTGGGTCATTCGTATCAGCCACAGATCCATATGGTATTTGATAGAGCTTGTATGGTATCTCATGGAGCTCACGAGGTATTTGATGGAGCTCATATTTGTCCTCTAACCGAACAGTCAGGACCTGTATGAGCCGCCCCTGTCCATTTGTCACCTGAGGGCCATCCTGCTTGAAAGATATCTGGGCCCCTATTTTGGTTAATAAGTCTCTCCCAAGCAATGGGTAGGGGCAATCTGGGATAACCATGAATGCATGGGATACTCAGCCCGTGCCTAAGTCTACCATCCTTCGGGTTGTCCAGGAGTACTGCTTCACCCCCATCGCCCCTTGGACCCAAGATTTCTTTGTATCAAGTTTTCCAAGATCCTTTATAAGTACTGAATGCTGGGTGCCAGTGTCTACCAGGAAATCAATCGGTGTCCCCTCTACTTTAAGAGTTACCCTGGGTTCCCTAATCACTCAATTCTCCCAATTAAAAAATGTGAGCTTCATTACTGGGGGAGGAATTGAGAGCTTTTCTCTTGGGACATTCTCTAGCCTAGTGTCCTATTTCTTTGCAGTAAACATACTGATCTTTCTGTAAGTGCCGGCATCCTCCTTCCCACGGTTTCTCCTCACCTTCAGCAGTTCATTTCTTCAGTCGAGCCTGCCAATCTTTCGGTTCAGTGGTGGTGGCAGCAGTAGGATTTTAGCCAATTCTTGCATCTGTTCGTTCCGGGCACAAGCCTATTTGTCCTCTGGCATCTCCCTATTATTATATACCTTCTCTGCCACCGCAAGTAGATCCTGTAAATTTTTCTCAGCCAATCTATCTACTTTCTGTAATTTCTTACGTATGTCAGGAGCAGATTGGTTAACAAAAGCCATAATCACTGCAGACCTACTGCTCTCCTCCTCGGGATTCATGGGAGTATATGTATGGAATGCTTCCATGCTTCCTTTCTAGGAAGGCAGTGGGAGACTCATTCCTTTCCTGTTGCACATTCCCTACCATAGCAAAATTGGTCAGCTTACAGGCTGCTTTTTGGAGACCCCTCATCAGAGTCTGGTGGTAGACTCAGAGTCTCATCTGCCCCTCCCCTGTATGGAAATCCAAATCTGGGTGTGTAAGGGGGAAGACAGTGTTAATCTCAGCAGGGTTAGAAGTCACTGCCCTGTTAGCACCCACAACTGACTTCCGAGCCTCCGACAGAATTCTTTCCCTTTCTTCTGTGGTGAAAAGCACCTGTAATAGCTGCTGACAATCATCCCAGGTAGGCTGGTGAGTAAAAAGGACAGAGTCTAACAAGTTAACCAAGACACTAGGTTTCTCAGAGAAGGTAGGGTTTTGCATTTTCCAATTATACAAATCACTTGTGGCAAAGGGCCAATAATAAAGGTCCTGCACCCCATTCTCATCTGGAGGACTTGCAGCCCTAGAGGAAGAACAATCGAGTCAGCATTTGCTTCTCGCTGGGCCCACTGCCTCGTGTATGGTGGGCTCCCAGCTCGTGGTCTAGTTGCTGCTTCCACTCCAGCAGCTAGTTCTCCTGCTGCCACCTCTCCAGGTGATGGAGAGGCAACCTGTGGAGGGGGAGGAGGATGATACAGAGGAGGACAAAAGAAATCCTGGTCTGGACTGTCCTGTAACACAGGGTAAAGCGGTGCAGAGGGGTTAGGTTTGGGTTTAGGGGATTTCTCAGCAGGTTTAGGTTTCTCGCACATGGCAAGAACTGCTGACCCCCCACCCTCCCATATTGGCTGGAGATAGCAGAGCCTTTAGCCAAGAAGGGGGATCCTCCACCAGGTCCATCCAGGTGGTAATGTATGGAACCTGGTCAGGGTGGCCTGTCTGCGGCCAATAGACAATGTCTTTAACCTGAAAAATAATGGGAAGATGAAAAGTACCCTCAGGAGGCCAGCCAACATTAAAATTCAGCCACTCACTGCTGCAAAAAATAATAAGTTTAGTCTTCTTTACCATGAGTCTCAAGTTCTGCTCCCTGGACTTGAATTCTGCAAAATGGTCAAGAAAGATGGATAAGGGGGTTGTTTGGGTCTGCCCCATATTTGTCCGAAATCAGACTCACCCCATTAGGGCTAGCCACAGCCACATAAAAACTCTAATGAAACATACAGCACACAATAGAACAAACCAGATGGACTGTGGAAGCAAAAGTGAAAGTAATCTAACGGTCTTGGACTGTACTGCGGGAGCAACCCACGAAACTGCCCGGGCACAAAAACCACTTCTTCCTCGCCACACCCTGGGGAATCCACGTCCCAGTCTGGTGGGATTACCTCTACAACGTACACTGATTCTCTCTCTCCTGAGGAAGCCAGACGTCTCCACGGCACTCCTGGCCAGAAGCCTCCAGCGTGTTCACCTTGACTTTATGTTGGCCACACTAATCATAAACCTTCAAAACCTCAGAATAAATGCAAGAGACAAGACAGACACTTACCACTTATCAGCTCTATGGGTTGAGGGTTCTAAGGGGCTCTTGGGGGATCCAGGACGAGCCCCAAGATGTTGTGCCCAGATCACGAAGTCCCCAAAGACCACCAGGGAGCCGATTCCAATGCAAAAGCAAAGAGCCATTTTATTTCAAGCTCGAGCTTGGGCACCTGGGGTCTCTGTTACAACGGATCCGAGCCAAGAGCCTCGAGCTCTGTACTAAGAGCATTATATAGTATTATACAGTTAAATGGGCATATACATTTTAAACAAAGGGATTGCTTCTTGATTGGGTGCCACTGGACCAGCCATGTGAAGTATACCTGAAGCTACCTTCTGACTGGAGATTGATAATTCATATTAGAAAACCAGCAACTCATGATGACTTGCAAATTTTAGTCAAAATGGCGGGCAAAATAAAATGGCTTCTGTCAATTCAGCCAACTCATCAAGATGGTGTCAGCATGGTTCTCTCAACTTAATCCCCAATGCAACAGTGTTGAGAGGCGGGATATTAAAGAGGTGATTAGATCATGAGGGATGAATGGATTAATTCCATTATTAAGGCAGTTTCTAATACAAGAACGTATTCCACTCTGTTCTCCCACTCTGTTTTACCTTATCCAAGAGATGACAAAGCAAGAAAGTCCTCCCCAGATGAGGGGCCCTTGCCCTTGGATGTTCTGGGGCCTATAAAACTGTAAAAAAATAGATCTCTGCTCTTTATAAAGATGGTGAGCAAAATGATGAGGGTAATAATCTATGGTGAAAAAAATCAGTGGTTGGCTTTGGGGGTGTGTGGGAACTGACTGGGGAACGTGTATAAGTGAACTTTGTGGGGTGATGGGAATGCTCTATGTAGTGATAGAAATATGGGTTACGTGGATATTTGGATCTGCTGAAAGCAATCAAACTGGAATGCTTGAGATCTGTGCATTTCATCATAGGTATGTAAACTGTTCCTCAACCAAAAAAAAAAAAAAAATTTAAAACAATTAAAAGAGAAAGAACAAACCTACTTGTGACAAATACTCTTCAAAGAAAATAAAAGTCTCTTAATTAATTCAAGGCTTTTCACCTTTGCCACTACTAATATTGTGGGCCAGTTTTTTGAAGGGTTCTCCTATGCACTGATGAACAGCAGCCCTGGCCTCTACCACTAGAGCCTGGGATCATCCTCCTTACCCTGCCTCCAATCTGCGATGGCCAAAATGTCTCCAGACATTACCAAATGTCACCTGAAGGGGAAGATCACCACCAGCTGAGAACTGCTGGGTGAATGCATATGTCATGTTTAGCCACAGTAAACCCTGCAAAATGACTGTGTACAATGTGATAAGCTTTTGGGGATGAACTGAGAGTGGCCTGCTGAGAAATATTTCTCTGAATGGAAAAAAAGAATGTTGATCACAAGGGATAGGGGAATGATCTGATGATATTTCTCCGATATTCAGTTTTAGTTGTAGAAAGAAAGAAAAAAAAGTCAAAAGACATCTATAGAATAAGAAAGCCAAAAGCAGCAGCAGTAGTAATAGTAACTGTATCCATTATTTTAGCAGTTGTTGTGGTGATAGTGATACAATACTATTGATTACTAATATTTATATATACAGGGTGGACACAAAGTTCACGTGTAATTTAAAATAGTTTAACATAGTAAATTGCACACAATTATGTCCACCCTGTATATAAGTAAAGTAGGTTTTAAAATCCACTCATTTTTCTCCAACAATAACTCTTAGAAAAAGGTAGATATATTTATTTTCTACACTTTTTAGATAAAACTGGTGGATAAGGGTTAAATGACTGCCCAAGGTCACAGTGAATTAAAAGAAAAAAAAAAAAAAGCACTGGAACCACAATCCTAGCTCTCATGCTTCTCCACCCAACACATCTTCCTACAAACCCTAGTTCTAAGGTACCAGCATTACCTGGAAGCAGGATCCAAATGACAGAAGGAAATAAGTAGTCAGTCCCTAAAAGACTGGCTCTGCAGACCCATGCTCACACATAAGAACAATGAATAGTAGAAAAGTGATCATTTTTATTTAGGAACAATAGTCATTGAAGATTTTCTCCTTCAGTACAATGTCTGAGATGCACGCTTTACAGGAATGTATGTGCAGGTGAGGTGACCATAGTACCCAGCCAGCACAAAGGGCAGCTCAGAGGATCCCAGAGAATGCTTCACTGATGTCGTAAACTCAGTCCCCACGCCAGGACTCCTCATTTCTCAGAACCATCTCTGTGTTGCAATCTTTGGAAAAGCAGAGGCCTTGTTGTCTTTTTCTTTATATACTCCTGAGTAGCTTTTATGTAGTAGATACGCAACTGGAATTTAGTGAATGAAACATGTTTGGGAATGTAAAAATCTCTGAATATGTTTTTACAAAGACCTTAGACTTAACTGTAACCATTATCTGTAGACATCCTATTTTCCTGGTTTATTCCCCACCAGCTGATTAACTTGCCTGAAACACTTGTTTATTAAGACTTTCCCATGCTTGAAAGTTTCCAAAAGTTCCTTGCCTCCTATGGGCTAAAGCCCAGAGGATTGGGCTTGGCTTTGCACATGGTCCAAATTTGACAGCAACCAATTTATCCAAAGTGATCATCTACTGCCCACAATCTCAGCCAAGTGTTGCAGCCATGCCAGAACCGTCACAAGCCCCAGCCAGAACCTTACCAGCCAAGCCAGAATGCTCACAAGGGAAGAGCCAAATGGGTCGAACTTTTTCCAAGCCTTTACCTTAGGGATTCTGGGGGGTGGGGTGGGGGGGCTCTCTGGTGACAGGGTGTTCAGGGAGGAACCCACTAATAAAGTAGAATTGGAGCATGACCTGAGGCATATGAATATCTGGAAAGTGAGCATCCTGGACAGAAGGAATAGCCAGGCCCATGCCCTAAAAGGAGAATACACCTGCTGTAGTTCAAAGAGTCACAAGGAGAGAGAGAGAGAGAAATAGAGATGGAGTCTGACACAGACAGGATGGTGATGAAGCCAAGCCGAGGCTATAGAGGGCCTAGAGGTTTTGTGAGGACTGTAGTTTTTATTCTGAAATAAGATGCACTGGGGGGTTTTGAGTAGAGATTTGGCAAGATCTAACTTATATTTTTATTTGTTTTGGAGACAGGGTCTCACTCTGTGCCCCAGGCTAGAGAGCAGTGGCATCATCCTAGCTCACAACAACCTCAAACTCCTGGGCTCAAGCGATCCTCAGACACTCATGATCATGCCCAGCTAATTTTTCTGTTTTTTGTATGGGCTTTTAAATAAAAGGGTTTATTTAATGGGTTTCTAAATAAAAAGCAAGATGGGATCTTGCTATATTGTTCAAGCTGGACTTGAACTCCCCTGACTTACATCTTTAAAGAGTCACTTTGGCTTATGTGTTAATCGTAGTGTTGAGCACAAGTCAGAGCAGGGACTGTTCCAGCAAGGGGGTGAGCAGGCAGCAGAGAAGACAGTGAGAAGTGATCAGACCTGAAAATGTATTTAGAGAGAAAAATTCCCTAACTTAAAGCTGTATCTTTAAAGGATGGGTACAAATGAGCCAGGATTGAGAAAATTCATTGCATAAACCATGGAGCATAGACTAGCTTGGCTTGTTCAAGGAACCAAAGGCCAAGGTAGCTGGACCTTCAAGAATAGGAAGAGGACAAAGTAAGAAGCTGGCCAGGTGGGCAGGAGCCAGAATCTGGGCATGGTAGACCAAAGGGAGGAGTCCCTAATGGTTTTGAAGCCAGAGCATATTTTGATGTAATTTATGTTTTCAAAGGTCACTCTACTAGGCAGAGACTAAATAAACTGGTGAGTAAGTCACTAAAGGTTTTATTGCATAATATTCATCCAAATGAGTATTCCTCTAGCCATCCTAGTTCTGCTTGCAGGGGGTAGAATCAATGCCCTTTCCTTCCCTGGGACTCCTTGCCATCCTCAGAGCCCATCCGCTTTGTCCAGCATCCCTCACAGTTACCCACTATTGGGTGTAAAATCACAGCTGAGGACCATCCAGAGCAAAACCAAACAGGATGCTCCAGCCCGGGGCCTGCAGCCTATTAAGCAGCAGGAGAAGTCTCCCCACACCCTGCACGCTGCTGCTTGCAGACCTATGAGTATCGCCATCACTTCGGCCACATCATGAGACATGATGGCTTCCCACTAGCACTCAACTACTGGGAAGATGTAGGTATGGGCGTGGGGATGTGTTCGTCTCGTCTCCCTGATAGTCAATAAGATGTTGAAGGGAATGAGATAACTTCTCTCTCTCTCAGTAGCTAACATAATCTTTTGCATAAAAGTTGGTGATTCTCTTTCAGAGTAAATATAAAAGATGGATTGCGTATAGCATGACCTGCTAATTTGAGAATAGGATTTGTATTAAGTGGGTACTAATTTCAACACAAAATTACTGTTAACTGCTGAAAGGTATTTTTTTTAAAAAGCTATGGAAGGCTCACCTTTGTTAATAGAGGGTGGGGATACAGAGCCCAAAGAAACGGGGTCCTAGACAGGGCAGGCACTCCCAAAGGAGCAACACTGAACAGAACAGACTCTCCCTCTGCTGTGCTATTAGGCTTTTATTTGTGATATTCCTAAACAAGGGCATTTTCTAAGTGTTATCCTGGATATAATCAAGTGAAGGGAAAGTAAAATTAACAATTGTCGAGCACACCTATCATTGGCATCGCTTCTACTGCAGGAAGTTTTCCAGATAAAATTTAGAATTAACCACCCAATCATCTAGGATTTGACCCGCTTTGGTTTTTAAGGTATCTCCATCTAGAAGGTGTAGAAATAGAAGCTTTTGAGCCAACATGGCAGTTTCCTTTGGATGGCTGTGTTGCTTTATTTTATCACAACAGAGAATGATGAGGAAATAAAAGTGGTAGGAATAAGTGAAAACAGGAAGAACTGAAGTACTGTGAAAAAAAAAAAAAGATCTTTATTCTTGAGCAAAAGCTGGAATCAATCAAAGCTAGATAAAATGTATGTTCTAATTTTGAAATTTTTACAGGAAAAATAACCTTGATATTGAAAATCTGAACTCATGAACTGTTAGCCCTCTTTCATCCATCCTGCATTTATAATGTGTTTTGTTAAATAGCAAGACTCAGATCCTGGATCCCATTGGCGAATCCGCCACCACATACCACAGAACCAGGCTGTGCTCACCAAGTGCTTAGTGAACACGTGCCCTGAGTCAGGATGGGTCATGAATGTCCTGAATTTTATGAACCCAATTACTTTATTTCTCTATGAAACAGCACGTACACCTGAATTTCCTTTCAGAGACATCCAGTGAAACTGAGTCAATCAGAACTGAACCTATGTATGTCTGAAACAGTGATGTTCTCTGGTAGGAGCCTGAACCAAGGGAAATATTTGCCCTGGGGCAGATACCCTGCTCCTCCTCTGAACCATCTGAGCCCTGAGCTAAGACTCCTAAAGCTCCAGAAGAAGGTGATCTTTCCCAGGGGGAATTAAACTCTTAAGAGAATGGGCCTTCCCTCAACTTCAACCCTTCTAGGCCAGAAAACAGCGCTGGGAGCCCAGAGGGGCTTTTGCTTCTGACTTCTCACACACTCTTCTTTCAAATGAATTTAAACCTTTTCTTGTCCAAATCCCTGCAGAAGAAAAAAAAAAAAAGTAACCACTCTGCAGTTTTTCTACTATTATGCAAATTGATTAATCAGGCAATGCTCCTGTGAGAATTAATTTATATTTGAATCCAATGAGGCCTGGATGCTTGCTAACTGAACCCCCAGGCCAAGGCTTCGGCTAGGTAGCACCTTATATTATTCCTTTGACGAAATGTGAACTGACATAAGTACTATGGCTCCCTTTCAATCCGATTACCCCGTTACCTCACATCAATGCTACCCCAGCCATCAGATTCTGGCGTCTTTCCTTTCACCGACTCCAGGAACAACGGACAAACCCTCCTTGATAAACAAGCACTCACTCCTACCCATCATCCTCCCTCAATGGACTCTATTCGACAAGGTATTTTATTTTGTTTGTAGGAATCAAGGACTAAAATCCAGTTCAAAATCAAGCCTGGCTGGGCCTGCTCATTCAGAGCGAGCCTTTCACACAGTCCCTAAGAGCCTCTGGAAATTACACCCCTGAAGCATCCACCCTTTAGTGGACGTCATCCCCCTGGGACACCCCCTCAGCTTCACCTCTCCCTTCGCGTCTTACGAGCTCTTTTTATAACCAAAAACAAATAGCGGCACAGGTTTCCCTGGATCTGCGTGACCTGAAGCTCCGTCAAAATGAACCTATGTTTTAAACCATACCTTTGTACTAAACTCGTGTTGACAACCACTAAATTCTTTCCGTTGCTCTGCATGGAAACTTAAGAGAAAAAAAAAACAAAAAAAAAAAAAAACCAGATTTATTTCTGTCTCCATGCTCCCCCCCCCCTCCTTTTAAACTGCTGCACATTTATAAAGCCTGGCTAAACAATCCACCAGGTGGGGGAAGCTTTTCTATGTCTGAAGCCTTAGTAATTAGATTAACAGGCAAATGTGCGTCGTGACAACAGCCCCCACCGCCTCCCTTCTTATGCTGTTTGTGCACCTAACTGTAGCAAAATATCTTGAATAGTGGCAGGAAAAACAACAACAGCACTTGGCGTTGTGAACTGTTCTATGATGAAGATGCAAATGAGAGGAAGAAAACAAAGCAAGCTTTATCCTAAAAAAGCAACCCAAGTGATTACTGGGCTTGGTTTTTAGAGGAAGGGTCAGAAGTTATAGATGAACAGAAACTGGAGCTGGGGGTACAGTTGTCAGCTTTGTAGTAAATCAGTTTAAAGACTTTCGTGGCCCTTTTTAGCATAATCTAAAATAGAGGGCAATGACCTTGAGTTGATCGAGGCAGGAATACCTTCTTGAAACAAAGGTCTTAGGGGTTCTGAATTTGGGAAACCCTTTGAAACTTATTTTCACTTAGTAATCTATAGTAAGAAACTATTTACTTTTAGAAATAGAACAAAGTGAAATAAGTATTAACAATCGAAACACATGAACACTCATTCACTCACTCAGCTACCTAAAGGACAATTATGGCTTTTGCCAAATACTGTTCATATTTTTTTCAAAGCACTTTGCTTTCTGTTATCCCAGAGGACATCTCTGTCTTTGTATAGAGTAGGCTTCATTCAGAAGCAGAAAAGGCACCCGGGAGTGGTGATTCATGCCTCCTAGCACTTTGGGAAGCTGAGGCACGTAGATTGCTTGAGCTCAGGAGTTCAAGACCAGCCTGAGCAAGAGCAAGATCCCGTTTCTACTAAAAATAGAAAAACTAGCTAGGTGTTGTGGCGTGTGCCTGTAATCCCAGCTGCTCAGGAGGCTGAGGCAAGAGCATCTTCTAAGCCCAAAAGTTGAAGTTTCCTACGAGATATGACACCATGGTACTCTACCCAGGATGACAGAGTGAGACTGTCTCAAAAAAAAAAAAAAAAGAAAAGAAAAAAAAAGAAAAGAAAGGAAAAGAAGAAGTAGGAAAGGCATTGAGTGAACACGTTAGATTGTACCTATTCATTTTTGTCAAAAAGAATATTCTCTTTTGCTCTCATTCTAACGTTGGTGCCTTTAAGCAAATGTCTAAAATTTGCTACTTATTGTATGCCAAGTACAAGTTTAGTAGCTATTTAGGAGTATTGTTTTACACTATACTTTTAATAAAAAAATAAGTACAACTCCTTTTTCCCTTTCCTTTGTTCTGGTTGTTCATTGTTCACTCAACGCTCCTTCAGGATCTACTGGTAGTGAGATGTTCCTGCAGGGGCAGGCTCTCAAGAAGAGGACCACCAATGTGGCTAATATCACCCTCACTCCACAGCCTCCCTCTACCTATAACTTAGGGTGACAGGAATCTTCTCCTGCAAGCTCAGCCCTATTCACCCTGTGCCTCAACAGGAAACATCTAGGGGACTTAGTTCACCAGCCTAGGGGACTCAGCCTCCAGTCTCCCTTATTGTTGCTTTCACTGGTGACAAAGGGTCCCAGGCCACCCTGATTGGCTTTGTTTCCTAGGTTTCCATCACTGGCCCTTTGTAACTGTCTTCTTGTGCTGCTGTCCCTTCCCTGTCACCTTCCTGTCCAGAACCAGAGCTATTCCCAACTCAGGGTCTGCTGTCCACTAATCTAGAGATGCTCAAGTGGGGGAAGTTTGAGCTCTCATGGGAACATCTGGCAGTTTCTAGAAACATTTCTTCTTTCTTTCTTTCTTTCTTTCTTTCTTTTTCTTTCTTTCTTTTTCTTTTTTTTTCTGAGACACAGCCTTACTCTGTCACCCTGGATAGAGAACCATGGTGTCATAGCTCATAGCAATCTCAAACTCCTGGGCTCAAGCAATCCTCTTGCCTCAGCCTCCTGAGAAACTGCAACTATAGGTGCCCACCACTACACCTGGCTAGTTTTTCTGTTTTTAGTAGAGATGGGTCTTCCACTTGCTCAGGCTGGTCCTGAACTCCTGAGCTCAAGCAATCTATCGCCTCAGCCCCCTGACTGCTAGGATTACAGGTGTGAGTCACTGCACCTGGACCCTGGCAACACTTTTGGTTGTCCTGATAGTGTTGGAGGGATGTGCTACTGGCATGTAGTGGGTACAAGCTGGTGATGCTGCTAAACATCCTACAATGTATCATGCAGCCTCACAATAAAAATTGATGCCCTTTCCATAGCCCGTGCTTTCCCCAATTCCATAGGAAGCATAGGCTGCTGGGTAGGAACATGGACTTTGGGTCAGATTGCTGTGGTCCAAATCTTCCTGTGCCACTAAATGAGCTGCGTGATCCTCTAAAAGATACTTTATACTTTTTGTTCCTCAGTTTGTCTATAAAATGAACTTGTTACCAAGAGACAAGGAAATAAGATACTTAAGGTACCAGCACAGTACTCACTATTATATTATAATCCCCAAGTCTAATACCCTGAATCCTGTTATTTATTTTATTTTATTTTATTTTATTTTATTTTATTTTATTTTATTTATTTTTGAGATAGAGTCTCACTTTCTTGTCCCTGGTAGAGTGCCATGGTGTCATAGCTTACAGCAACCTCAAACTCTTGGGCTCAAGTGATCCTCTTGCCTCAGCCACCCAAGTAGCTGGAACTATAGGTGCTCGGCTATTTTTTAGAGATGTGGTCTTGCTCTTTCTCAGGCTTGTCTTAAACTCATGAGCTCAAGCAATTTACCCGCCCTGGCGTCCCAGAGTGCTGGGATTACAGGCATGAGCCACAGTGCCCAGCCTGAGTCCTGTTATTTAATAGCAAACTTCCTTCCTAAGAACCTCCTCCCCATTGCTCATGGTCTTCATATGAGGACATAGGTCCACCACTTCTGCCTCCAGAGCTTTGGCAGGCATTATCAATTAACAGTAGAAATCTTGCCCATATCACCCAGAGTTGGCTTCAGAATCCTTCCCTCCTTAGTCGATACGCAAACTCTTAGTAGAGGTTATGTCCTGCTAGCAATAGTGCGTTCCCTGTCACTGGAAGTGCTTAAGTAAGGATGACATGAAAGGGATTTCATGGAGAGGATCAAAACTTTGGATGCATGTTTGCATCACCACCCTGGCAGCGTGAGACCCACACCAGATTGGCAGCCCATATGTTCAAAACACAAAGCACAAGATGATTTTGGTGAGTACATTAGTCAAGGTAGGATGAATTCTCTGATAACTCCAAAATCTTATAATAAAACCCATGCCATGTTAGGATGCCAGGTGGGCAGTTGTCCTTAATAGCTTTCTCTATTGACTAAAAGAGCCACTGTACCCCCAACATGTAGCCTCCACGTCCCCCTAGAACGGTGATTCTCAACCTGTGGGGCACCGCCCCTTTGTAACAATAAAAATACATCACAGCATTAGGAAGGTTGAGAACCACTGCACTAGAAGAAGAAGATAAAAGGAATTGTCATAGGGAACTTTATATGCCAGACCTGGAAGTGGTGTACCTCACTTCTACACACATTCTATTAGCCAACACTGAGTCACATGGCTCCATCTAATTGGAAGAGAAGCTAGGAATGTCTGTGTACCCATGAAGAGAAGAATTGGTTCTGATGAGCATAAGTGGTATCTGTGGTAGAGTAATTAAAGAAATAACAAAACCAGGGGTGGGACACAGTAGTAAAGGGCAGCTTCTAAGAGTCATCTGTGGGCCTAACTTTCAGTAAGGAATATTCACACATTTATGCTTTAACATGTAGTAACAGATGCCATCTGTTGCCTACCAAAAGCCAAACTTCCTTTTTAAAATTATTGTTTGTTTGGGGTTTTTTTTGCAGTTTTTGGCCGGGGCTGGGTTTGAACCTGTCACCTCCAGCATATGGGGCCAGCACCCTTACCCCTTTGAGCCACAGGCACTGCCCTAAAATTTTTGTTTTTTAGAGATGTGGTCTCACTCTAATACTTAGGGGCTAGAGTGTGGTGGCAAGATCACAGCTCACTGCAACCTGCAACTCCTGGTCTCAAGCGATCCTCCTCTCTCAGTGCTACAAGTGGCCAGCACTACAGGTACATGCCACCATGCCAGGTAATTTAAAAAAAATTTTTTTAGAGAGGAGTATTTTATTATGATTCTCAGGCTGGTATCAAACTCCTGGCCTCAAGCAATTCTCCTGCCTCAGGCTTCTGAATACCTGGGATTATAGGCACAAACCACCATACCCCATCACATCATCTTTTCCTTAATAACACCTATATGTTTCTGGAAAGCTTGCCCCTTCACTAACCCCAGCAGCATGAATCTTGATCTCTTTGATGAAATAATAGTGATTTCATTTTCCTTGCCAGTGACTGGTCAATTGGTACTATTCTGGCTGATGAAACAAAAGTGGCAATCCTTAAGTTAGGCTTTTGAAAATGTTTTTTGTTTTGTTTTTTTTTGCTGAAAAAAGGGAAGAGAAGAGAATAGACTGACTCCTTGTGCTTCTGGACATTGTCACCTGCATGTGTGTGATGTCTGGAGCTGGGGCAGCCACTGGGGACGATTTAGGAACCAAACGCTAAGGATGGCCAAGTACAAAGATGGAAAGAACCCAAGTCTTTGGTGGTAACAGTGAGCCAATGAATTAATGAGCTCTGGACCTGTTCTTTTTTTGGCATTTTTCTTTCGAAAAATGAAACAATAAATTTCCTTTAGAGTTTATTCTATTTTAAGGTGAGTCTTTTGCTACTTGCAGCCAAAGGCATCCTAACTGACAGATATGCACAAGACACTTGAGATATATGACTTCACACTGGAGCCAGGGTAGGACTGGAATCATATTTTTTTTTTTATTAAATCATAGCTATGTACATTGGTAATGTTATAACTTTAGAAAGAACATTAAAATAGAAAAGTATATTTATATTAATTTCCTGGCTTTTCTGCCAGTTTGTCAATCAACTTCTATTCCATCTTTTGAATCAGTGTTACTTTTCTGACCACAT
>CAUYPK010056714.1:0-37712 GCA_963574355.1 Loris lydekkerianus | reverse complement strand
ACTTCCCGAGCCTGACTAGAAGTAGATCCATCCAGCGGCAAAGCAACGACTCAGCAAGGCCCGGCCTGAAACTGCCTCTACCTAGATACAGCCAATGTGGTACCATGCCACTGGCCCGACCCTGTCACGCACCTCTTCCCCAGCCTTCTTTCCCCGCCCCTTCTTCACAATTAAAAAAAAAAAAAAAAATGAATAAATAAATAAATAAAAATAAATGCAAAAAAAGATAACCTAATCATTTGTACCTTATATCAATATGAATTTTTTTTTTTTTTTGAGACAGAGTCTCACCTTGTTGCTCTTGGTAGAGTGCCATTGTGTTATAGCTCACAGCAACCTCAAACTCGTGAGCTCAAGTGATCCCTTTGCCTCAGCCTCCCCAGTAGCTGAGACTACAGGTGTCAGCCACAATGCCCAGCTTTTTTTTTAGAAACAGGGTCTCCCTGTTTCTCAGGCTGGTTTGGAACTCCTGAGCTCAGGGATCCATTTGCCTCAGCATCCCAGAGTGCTGGGATTACAGGTGAGAGCCACTGCGCCAGGCTTAATCTGAAATTAAAAAAGAAAAAAAAAAAAAGAAGAAGAAGAAGAAGAAGAAGAAGAAGAAGAAGGAGAAGGAGAAGGAGAAGGAGAAGGAGAAGGAGAAGGAGAAGGAGAAGGAGAAGGAAGAGGAGGAGAAAAAAGAATGAGACTAAAAAAAAACTTAATTTTTAAATCCAAAGGAAAATAAACATATTAGACGTCAACAGACAAGTGAGGGGATGGAGAGTTTTTTGTTTTGTTTTGTTTTTAGGAAGAAAAGATTAATGTTGTGTTACAAGATAGAGAGAGGCCTATTACAAAGAATCCTGGCATTGACTTCTGGATATGACATCTAGTAGGCTTCTGTGATTTTTCTAAGTGTGGTTTTATTGGAATTATAGGATAAAATGTATTTGTGTACATTTGATACCTCATTAAGTTTCACATTTCTTGGTGGCAAGGTTAGCCTTTGTTATTATGGAATTATCCAAAGTAAAGTGCTTAGTGCTTTTCAAGCAGACACAACAAATATTTTGGGAGAACCTACTGAGTGATGTCAGAAAGGAAGAGCAGCTTCTCATTTTCAAACTGTTTGATTTACTAAGTTGCCCATTTTTATTTGGTCTAAAATTCAAAGAATTACAGGATGCCATTCCATTCACTTGATTTAGTTTTTTTTTTTTTTTTTATTGCTAAATTATCAAATGATTATTCTTTTTTTTTTTTTTTTTTTTTTAACAAGGACAAGAATTAAAATGTATTTAATGCTAAGTTTGGGTGAAACTCTACTGGCCATGGAATTTTTAGTAGCATTTTACTTCTCGGTTGATATATTCAATTAATAATTCAAATTCTTTGCTTTTTCCTCTGGACACAGCCTGCTCATTTCAGACAGTAGCTGCTCAAACTCGCCCAGCCCCAGAGCAAGACCAGCAGTGAATGAGGTGGGAAAAACTCCCTCGATGATCTGTAGTGAAATGAATAAGAGCAAAACAAAATATTTATCGTCTGAACCCACAGTATTCAAGATATATTTGTGATCTCAGAATAACACAACCTATGTGATTGGCACAAACCCAAAGCAAGATTGCTTAGGAATTTAAACTATATGCCTGAATGATGTTTACAATTTATAACATGCACTGTTTTTTCTCATTGTATTTATCTTTCCCTGCATACTCTGAAGCAGTTAGGAGGTTATGTTATTTATTGCTGTTAGAAAGTACATAGTAGGAAAGAAATGAGAAATAGAATGAAATCGTTTTACTTTTTGTATGCCAAATGTCTAAACTATTGGGTGGGCAGAGAATTAATAAAAAGGGTAGGAGTGGAGGAAGATACTTGGAGTTATAAAAATACCACCTTGGGAATGCATGTATAAGGATATAGCTTTTTGACTAAAACAAGAAAAATATTTCTCTGGAAGACTGGAAGGAAATGTTTACCACGTGGGTGAACACTCTCTTCTGTCCTTCTGCACTCCATAACAAACAGAACTGTTTGCTAAATCTCTTCTAAAGATGGTGTGTGTGTGTGTGTGTGTGTGTGTGTGTGTGTGTGGCTGGGGGCAAGTTTATCTGCCAATTCCATGGAAAAGAGCATTAGAGTATGAGCTATTGAAAATAAATTTTTTGCATGCCTGGCCCTAAATATTATGATTGAGATTCATAACTACTATATTTATTTATGAAGTGATTACACAATATGTTTGATTTCTTATTTGCATTTGTCCAACACAAAAGGGAACATTTTATCAAATGACTAAGGATGACAATTTCAGTTAAAATTTCCATGCCTCTTAGAGTTTTATAAGACCTTGCTATATTATTTAATTGTCACACTATCCTTTTAGTATGGTAGCAGTGATGGTTTAACTTAATAGTTAATGAAGTGGTTGTATACCTCTTTTCTTGTAATAAGGAAAGAGCTTATGAACAGTAGTTTCCTCAAATTTAAGTTTGATTCAATGTTACAGTATGATCTCTAAAATTAAAAACATGCTGTTTAAAGTAACATTTTCATTAGAGTGAACTGGTATGCTCAGTAAGAAGCTGCTAGATGTGGTGAATCAATTTAGTCATCAGAAAATAAATCTGTATCTAAGGTTGTTCCTTAATTTATATTTGAAGGAGCATGAATAGAGATTTAAATTGTGAAGAAGCTACAGTGAAGAGGAAATTTTTAAACACTCTTCCCATACTTCTTTCTTGCAGTCTACTTTAATTTACATTCAGTCTTTTTAAAAGAGAAATTGTTGGTATTTTTATTGTTCAGGATGCGGGACACTTCGGATCCAGGACACGTCGTATTGGGTGGGTCACAGGAATGGACTTGCTTCTGTACCTCTGTTCCCCAGGACAGAGTCTGGAAAGGCATCTCTGTTTGCAGGATTATTGCTCAACAACCCTGAATCTCAAAGGTAAGTAGAGTTATTGAGAGGAAAAAGACATCGATGTTCTTTTTTTTAATTATTGTTAAATCATAGCTGTGTACATTAGTGCAATCAAGGGGTACAATGTGCTGGTTTCATATACAATCTGAAATATTCTCATCAAACAGTTCAACATAGCCTTCGTGGCATTTTTATTGTATGTAGACATTGGTATTCTGCCTTTAGTAAGTTTCACCTGGGGTGAAACTTGAGTTGGAGGGAGGGCAATGGTGGGGCCCCACCTACAGTGCATCTTAGAATGGATACAGGTGAAAAAATTCTTGATAAGTTTCCTGCTTTCATTTTATCATCTGCTTTATATATTTTATTATTTCAGAAACGATGCTTGTTCAGTGACATTCCATAACAAAAATATATATATAATCTAACCCAGCCAGGAGAATTTAGGATTTAAATCCTTGCTGTGGAAGCTGCCGGATCTCTTTGCATGCACGCACGCTAGTGCTCACCCACAGACACACAGGGTTCATGCCCGTTCCCGTCTACAAACAGATTTAGACATTTAAGGAATGGCCAACCTTTTGCTACTTCAAAACTGAGCAAGCATAATTGGCTAACATTTACTAAAAGGTTTTAAAACTTAAAAATTAGAGATTTCTTTAACCACGAGTGTTGTATGTAGGATGGACAATGAATTCCTCAGATGCCTTCCTGGGTGCCCACCTTCCTCTTCTCTCCCAGATTGGGGACTCTCTTCCTTTCCTTTCTGCTGTCCCCAAGGAGGTCTCTAAGAGGAGGTCAGGAGCAGGCCCCTGCCCTGCTGCACCAGGGCTCCTGGAAGGCCCAGGGCTGTGCCGGAGGGCTGACCTCCCAGCTGGGCTGGCAGCAGTAGATGGGCCTAGGTGGTTTCAGGCCGGCTCCCTGAAAAGACGAGAGTCTCTGCCTCAGGCTCTTCCTTACTTCCTGCCACCCCACCCCCCCTGGCTGTGCCACCTCCCCTGCTCCTGCCCTCTAGCCACTGAGCCTGGTAGGCACCTTCCTCTCCCGACTCGCCCTCTCTGTTGACCCTGCCAGCCAGGACCTGCCTCCAGAACGCCCACTCGGGGCACTCCTATAGCGGGGGCCACCTGCCTACCTCCCCTACCACCTTGACCTCCAGAAGGGGGTGCCTGCCACAGCAGGGCCTCAGGAAACTCTCAGCATATAATTGAGCAAGACCTGCAGCCTCCTTTCCCAAAAACAGAGTGCCCAGGCCTGCCACCCTGCGTGAGAGCCACACTAGTGCCAATGAGCCATCGCTGTTGGAACACATGTGCTCACAGGAAACTCAGGGGAAGTGACAGCTTGCTCGGGGCTGCAGGGTGCTTCCAAAATCCAGGCTGCTCCGTGGCTCACACTCTGGGAGGCTGAGGCAGGATGGCTTGAGCTCAGGAGTTTGAGAGCAGCCTAAGCAAGAGTGAGACCCCGTCCTTACTAAAAAATAGGAAAACTAGCCAGGGGTTGTGGAGGGCACCTGTAGTCCCAGCCACCTGGGAGGCGGAGGCAAGAGGATCGCTTGAGCCCAAAAGTCTGAGGTTGCCGTGGGTTATGATGCCACGGCATTCTACTCAGGGTGACAGAACGAGATTCTGTCTCAAAAAAAAAAAAGGCTTTTGTCCTACCAGTTTTTTCTTAATTGCTGAAAGTAATGATTTTTCTGGATGCTTTAGCCATGTTGATGGGGGCATCCCCTGGGTCCTCCCCCCCTCCACCTGCCACAAGGGAGACACAGCACAGTGGGAAGATGACTGGCTTAGAGTCCGAGACCTGTGTCCTCACACTGCTTCTATTGCTGATCAACTCTGGGCCTCAGTTTCCCCACTTCTAACAGGACTCCAAGTCCCCAACTCATGACGTTGCTATGAGGATCAAGATGAGCTGAGATCCATAAATTTTGAGGAACTTTTGAAGCACATTATAAACGTGGGTGACCTTTATGAATAAAATGTCCCCAAGAGCTGGGTCAATGCTCAGCTTGGTTCTTGTCTGGGTCCATCTGGGATCCCCCCACAGCCACTTTCTGTACTTGGAACTGTGCTCCTGCTGGGGGCCAGTGCAGAATCTCCCGTGGCCCCAGGTGGCTGCAGTAAACACACAGCTAATCTGGGCCAGGGATCCCATGGAGTGGGTTTCTGGGGACTGCCATGCTTCTACCTGATGACAGTCCTTCCCTCCTACATGACGCATTCCTTCCAGAACCATTCTGAAGCCCCATCCTCTGATCCATTGATGAGCCTGCCCCAGACAGAATCATACAAGCAGCAGGCTGAGGTCTGAGATCATAGTTCAGAGCAAAATGGTGACGTGCTGCCACCATGGTGTTAACCGAGAGAGCCAGGGTCACCTCAAGTTCATTATTGTCAATCTCTGGGAATAGAAGATGGTCTGGTGGCCTTTGTAGTGATGAGGTTGAAGAAGCACAGCTAGAGAGAGTAGAGGTCTGCGCCCTACATTCAGTGCCAAGAACAGCACGTGCAAAGGCCCTGTGGCTGGAACATATTTGGTTTGTCTGAGGTACACCGTAGCTGGAGCTCAAGGGGCAAAATGGAGAATGGTAACAGATGATATCCAGAAGGTAGCCAAGGGCCAAGTGATGTCACCAAAATTAGGACTTTGGAATTTATTACAAGTATAATGGGAAACTACTAGAAGGATTTAAGTAAGAAAATGATGTAATTATATTCTTGTTTTAAAAGGAATAAGTAATAATAAATAGTAACAAACACCCACATATTCATCACCCACTTTAAGCATTCCATCATTACAAAGATTACAGTGAAAGAGTCTGTGTTTCTTTCCCTCCTATAATGGATGTGACCAGTATTCTGAATTTGGTGTTAATTACCTTTTTATGTAGTAAGGCACCTTAAAATTATGTCAATGATGGAGATAATGTTCTAAGAAATACCTCCTTAGGAGGTTTCACCCTGTGCAAACATCTGGTAGGGTGCACTCACACAACCCTCATGGCAAAGCCCACTGCATACCTGGGCTAGAAGGTGTGGTCTGCTGCTCCTGGGCCACACACCTGTGCAGCTGGTCACTGAGTACTGCAGGCCATTAAAACATAGAGGTAAGCATTTCTGTATCTAAAGATGTCTAAACATAGAAAAGGTGCCATAGAAATACAGTGTTCTAATGGGACCACCATTGTACATTTGGTCTGTATATGATACTATTATTTGGGGTTTCTTTGAGACAAGAGTCTTGCTCTGTCACCCGGGCTATTTGACTATAACCTCAGACTCCCAGGCTCAAATGATCCTCCCACCTCAGCCTCCTTAGCAGCTGAGATTAAAGGCACCTGCCACCACACCTGGCTAATTTGTTTTAACTTTTTTACTTTCTGTAGAGGCAGGGTCTTGCTTGTTGCCCAGGCTGGTTTCAAACTTCCGCCTGGATTTCCCTAAGTGCTGGGATTATAGGCAGGAGGCACCACACCAGTCTGTTCAAGTTTTTATAAATATCATGCTATCTGCTTTTCCTGCTGCTTGTTTTCTGTTGCTCAACAATATGGTCACAAATTTCTATCACGCTGATGCTTCTAATTCTCGTTCACTCTTTATTACTGCGTAATATGATCTTGTAAAATATCATTGTTTTACATTAACCCATTGACAGGCTTTCATGTTGTTTCGTATATTTTCCAGTGACAAGTAAAACTCCTCTGAACGTTTTTGTTTGTTATGTACATGCTCAATTCTAAATACCTGGGAGTGGAATTTCTGGGTCACGGGAGATCCACCTGTTCGTCTTTACGAGACTGTTACCAAACTGTTTTTGGAGTAGTTGTCCCTGATGACACCTCTCCCAACACTGGGTGAAGATTGCTCCACATCCTCAGCGCTTGGTGTCACCTGCCTTTAAAGTTTTTGCCAGTTTGAGTTGTGAAATGGTATCTCATTGCGATTATGTCATCGCATTAATTACTGTTGAGCGGAAGTCTCTACATGAATTAATCTATTGGTCATTCCTGTTTCTCCTCCTGTAAATTCTTGGTTCATCCCTTTTGATGCTTTTTCTCTTGAGTTGGTAGTTCTTATCTTATTAATTTTTAATATTTCTTTGTATGGATGCTAATTTATTCATTAGGCACATTTTGATTCCATGCCAGATACTCTTATTCTTCTTTTTTCTTCTTCTTCCACCTCCTCCTCCTTTTTTTAAAGATGAGATCTTGCTCTGCCACCCAGGCTGGAGTGTAGTGGCGCAATCACAGCTCACTGCAGCCTTGAACTCCTGTGCTCAAGCGATGTCTCCCAAGTGGCTGGGATGACAGGTGTGCACCACCACGCCTGGCTACTTTTTAAATTATTTATAGAAGTGGGGTCTCCATCTGTTGCCCAGGCTGGTCTTGAACCCCTGGCCTCAAGTGATCTTCCTGCCTCGGCCTCCCAAAGTGCAGAGATTACAGGCCTGAGCCACCAAGCGTGGGACAGATACTCTTCTTAGGGGCTCGAAGTTTATTGTAAGAAAAGACAAGACAAAAATCTTATCCTCGTGGAGCCTCCTTCTTTAAGGTGAATTCCACATCCTATTTCCCTGAAGCACAGAACCCAGCTTGTTTTGTGTTGAAGGATGTCAACACCGCTCATTGTTCCCGAGGCCGTCAGTCTGATCCCTCCCTTGCCGATCTAATGGGGTTAGGAACCAATCATGACTGTCACCTGGATTCCTTGTTCCACGGAGGTTGCAAAATAATTCCTTCTGGTTTTACTGGCTGGGATTCCTCCAAGAACTTCCCTCGCCAAAAGGATGTCCACTCAGAGCTGGTGAAGATGAGCTTATCTGAAAAAGGGGTCTTTGCAGGTGTAATGAAGTAAAGGCTTTGAGATGAGATTGACCTGGATTATCTAATAGGCCCCAAACCCAATGGCAAATGTGCAGATAAGAGAAAAGCAGAACGACACAGACGCAGAGAAGGCCGCGAAGGCAGAGGCAGAGATGGGACCTATGGAGCCACAGACGGAGGGACGCCTAAAACAAGCCGCAGCCACAACAGTCCAGGAAGGATCCTCCCTGGGAGTCTCTGAAGGGGACTTGGCCTTGCCCACACCATGATTTCAGCTTGCTGGTGTCCAGAACCCTGTGAAAATAAATTTTCATTCTTGTAAGCCGTAAAGGTGGTGGTCATTTCTCACGGCAGCCATGAGAAACCAAGACATCCATGAAGTTACTCTGGAATACATCATGCACAGGAAAAATAGGACAAATGCTTGATTCTTTCCCCCTCTGTATTTGCCAATTAACAGAAAAATAAAGGGTTGCCCTCACAACCTCCAGAGAACTGGTGAGTTTTGTTTCATTTCTTTAGGACCATTGTGGGCCCGCACACGTCTGCACACACTGTACATGTGTGAACAGTACACACAGTTCAACCCATTGCAGTTACTCTTTTGTGATATTGTTCTTCTGATGCTTAAGTTGTCCCAGGAGCCCCTGAACAATGGTGCTGGTGTATTTTTGACAGGACACAGGAGTCTTAGATTTCTTGTTTTCTGGCTTAAGAAGATATCCCAGGTTCATCATAAATATTCTTGCCCCAGATCTGGAGTCAGCCATTTCTCCAAGGAACCCTGATTCCCTGTAGCAGAAAACGGTGTTTAGAGACCACAGTCTGGTTACAAGGGTGTTTGTTGCTGCTGGGTTATTGTTGTTGCTGGGACTTCTCATTGACAGATTTAGGAAATTCATACTTTTTAGAAAGAGAAAATGAATTTATAAATTCATACTGATATTTCCAGTTCAAACGTATGTAGCTTTTATTTAAGTATTTATTTATTTTTGAGACAGAGTCTCAAGCTGTTGCCCTGGATAGGGTGCTGTAGCATCACAGCTCACAGCAACCTCAAACTCGTGGGCTTAAGTGATTCTCTTGCCTCAACCTCCCAAGTAGCTGGAACTGCAGGTGCCCACCACAACACCTCACTATTTTTTGTTATTGTTGTCATTGTTGTTTAACAGGCCCTGGCCGGGCTCGAACCCAGCAGCCCTGGTGCATGTGGTCAGCACCCTAACTACTGAGCTAAGGATGCCAAGCCCAAATATATGTAGCTTTGAAATTTTTATTTGGCATATGCCTGTAATCCTAGAACTATGAGAGGCTGAAGCAAGTAGATCACCTGAGCTCAGGAGTTCAAGACCAGTCTCAACAAGAGCAAGACCCCGTCTCTACTAAAAATAGAAAAACTAGCCAAGTGTCATGGTAGGCAACTGTAGGCCCAGCTACTTGGGAGGCTGAGGGAAGAGGATTACTTGAACCCAAGAGTTTGAGGTTAGGGTGAGCTATGACACCACGGCTCTGTACCCAGGGCAACAGAGTAAGACTGTCTCAAATAAATAAATAAATTTTTATTTGGATCTCTGTTTTTAATGTATACACGGTGGTAGAGGATACCAATTGCACACACACAGGGTTTCAAAATAGCAATACCAATATAATTACAAACAAGATTCCTGATTACTGGAGTGGTGGCTCACGCCTGGAATCATAGCACTCTAGGAGGCTGAGGCAGGTGGATTGCCCTGAGCTTACAGGTTCCAGACCAGCCTGAGCAAGAGAGACCCCATCTCTAAAAATAGCCGGGCATCTCGCTCCCAAAAGGGATGTAAGCTCCTTGGCTATGTGGTCCACTGTTGCATCTGCAGTTCATCACAGATGCTCATTTCTGGTTGAAGGAATGAACTTCACGATGTTGTCCCTCAGCTGAAGCCCTGCAATGGCTGCCACGGCCACAGGGTAAAATCCAAACCTCTTTAGTGGCGCAGAAAGTACTAGTGATGGCCTGACCTCCCCCTGGGCACACCCCCCTCTTCTGCCAGCATCCTTAAGCTGCTGCTCTGACCACCCCAACTGTGCCCACTTCCCATTCTCTTGGCCAACAGTACCCTGCCCCTTCCCTCCTGGGTCCACAGGGCAAGCCCTTCTCAGCCTTCAAAACCCAGGCCAAGGACCAGTCCTCCTATGGAGCTTAGGAACACAGGTGTTTTCTCCATCATAGGGTGGTTGGTTATTTAAATGTTTGTCCTGCTCACTGGACTTGAGCTCCAGGCATGTAGGAACCATCCAGTCTGTCCTCACCCGTCCCTCACCCCCAGTGCTTAGTGCCACAGCCTGCATGTGGCAGGGGCTGGACCAAGCTTGAGGAGTTAATGAGAAGAAAGCCTTCGGTAGTCAAAAGAATGTGGACACAAAAGCCTCGGGCTCAGATCCTGACTCTGCCTTCTGTGTGGGAAGCCTGGGGGCAAATCTGCTTGTGGATTTCTTTTTGCATAAACTGGGATAATGCAATTTTGATGAAGGTGGCCTTTGGGGCTGAATAAAGTCAGATGTGGAAGTGCTTTGGGTCTAAATGACCATGTAGAACCAGGGTGGTAACAGAGCAGATAAAGGAATGCAGAAGCACAGGCAAGCTCCACCAGAGACGAGGGCACGTTAAGGAGTGACAAGGGGACGGTGAGGGTGCACATAGCTGACCATAGCTGTAAAGGAATGGTCACTTGCAGGGCGCTTCTCATCATCATCTTTTTTGTTGTTGTTGTTTTGAGACAGAGTCTCACTATGTCACTCTCGGTAGAGTGCTGTGGTGTCACAGCTCACAGCAACCTCAAACTCTTGGGCTTAAGCAATTCTCTTGCCTCAGCCTCCTGAGTAACTGGGACTACAGGCGCCCGCCACAATGCCTGGCTATTTTTTTTTTCTTATTGTAGTTGTCATTGTTGTTTAGCAGCCCCGGCCAGGCTCGAACCTGCCAGCCCTGGTGTATGTGGCTGGCACCATAACTACTGAGCCACGGATGCCAAGCCAGCATCTTATGTTTTTTTTTAGACAGAGTCTCACTTTGTCACCCTTGGTAGAGTGCTGTAGCATCACAGCTCACAGCAACCTCCAACTCTTGGGCTTAGGTGATTCTCTTATCTCAGCCTCCCAAGTAGCTGGGACTATAGGCGCCCGCCACAGTGCCTGGCTTTTTTTTGTTGTTGTTGTAGTTTGGCCGAGACGAGGTTTGAACCCACCACCCTGGGTATATAGGGCCGGTGCCCCTACTCACTGAGCCACAGGTGCTGCCCCAGCATCTTATTTTTTAATCAAGCCTCAGTCTTATAAAATAGTTTAACTGATGATCCCACATGACTAATAATGGCAGAACTAGCACTTGAACCTGGGTCTGGAACAACGAGGCCCAGGCCCCACTGGATTCACAAGGAGGTTTGTGGTGAGGTCCTATCTCCTCCCTCCATCTCTCCCTGGAGGCTGCTTTCTCGTCTCTTGTCTTTCTTGGACTCACAGGCCATGGCCAGGGCTCCGGATTTCCCCACTGACAAGTTCTCAACGTAACAGCCTCCTCCCTTTGTGTTGATCTTGGTCCTGGAAACCCCTCCCACCTTGATCTTGGTGCCCTCAACTGTGTGTGTCCTAGGATAAGGCAAGGAAGGGATATTTGAAGTGACCCAAAAAAACAGAAAGAGAAAAATTTAAATGGCAAATACCTAAGATTATTTTATTACATCTCAATGCTAAAGGGAGGTTCGGACTGGTTTGTCATTTACACAGATCAAAATGAATGATTTCGCAGGGGGATAAGCTGGGCTCCATTTCCCTTCAATTTCTATTCCTGTCAATTGGTGACATCAAACTCAAATCCCTTCTCACACACTTAAACCATCTCATTTCAGGGATGATGGTTTCTCCTGTTTTAACCAGATATTCAACAGCTGCTGCGAGGGGGGTGATGGGAGGGAAACACGTTCCTTAGGCAGGGCAAGGTGTGGCTGCTGGGGCGTCTTCCTCTGCCACTGGCTCCTGCTAGTTAGTAATAGTAATAAGGGTATGTTCGCCTAACTTTCCTGTTTTTAGTACATCTTCTAAAGTACTGGAGGTCTTTGCTCCTCTTGCTCAGGTAAGAATCCAGCTCAACACACCCTGTAAAAAGAAGGTTCATTTGGAAAAGGTCAAACGTTGGAGGGTCCTTGTGAAAACAAAGGAGATACCACAGCCAGACACCATTCCCCACTTTGGATTTAGGGGAAGAATTTTTAATTCCTCAGAACACCCTCCCTGTTTCCATTCCATTGGCTTCAGGCATCTTCACTGAGTCTGAACTTGAGCTTGTAGCTTTCAGAATCCAAGGGGTGGTGCATTGAAGAGGGTTGTACCCTTGGACCTGGGTCTCTCATGGGATGCTTGGTAGCCCTTGCTCACTGGCCTCACTGCCTGGACTAGGAAGATGAGTGTTTGCCCTCTGCCCAAGCCCCATCTGTCCAGGGTAGGCCCATCTGGGCCTCTTGATAGTTAGATGACTCTCCTTCACTTACTGTCACCAGAAGAGATGGGTCCACCCAAGCAAGGGAGTAAAACAGGAGCCCCCTGAGGGTCTAGAGGTGTTTCCTAATGAGTAAAATGCAAGAGGTCTGCATTTGGCTATTGCCTTGTTTTGTAACTGCCCTTGGTTCCTCAGGTCATCTTTCATCGATGGTTAACGCTATTCCCCCAGTGGGGGTGGAGTTCTACTTACCCACTACCACATAGCTGGGGTAGGAGCAATCACTGCTACACAGAAATCTGGGCCTGCGAGAAGGTGAGGCAAGAGAGTGCCCACTTCTCAGTTCTGTTATCAGCAAAGGGAGGCCACAATTGGGATCCCTTGGCCAGGGGCAAAGGAAGAAGCCCTCTTACTATCTAGTTTGAGTGGAAGTAAGAGAAATAAAGACCCTCAACAGCGAGTTTCAGAAGAGTGAGCCAAGGTGGCTCACAGGCAGATTGCAACGCGGGGGTCTAGAGCGTGCGTCTAGAAGTTCAGAGCTCCCTCACCAGGACAAAGTGGAGGTGACCCCCAGTGGAAGGGCATTTAAGATGAGGAATGTGGGAAAACATCCAGTCCGTTGGTGCCTGTTGCAAGAACAGTGTAGAATTTTATTAAGGAACATGACAAATTTAAAGTGAGGAGACAAATCAGTGGGTGTGAGCTCCCTTTGGTCCTGTGAGCATTGGACCTGTGCAAGACATCACCTTTGGAAAAAGGACTCGCTGCTGCTAATATCACATATAGTAGAATATGGGGAAGTTATGATTATAGCTGACATTGGTTAACTGATAAAAGAGAAAGCAATAAGTGAACAGGAAGGAAAAATGGGGAGAAAATCACAATAAGCTTTTATTAGGGAAGGGGGCATGGAAATTCGTCTACGTCCTTGCAAGGTATTTTGCTGTATGAAAGACACACGTTAAGATGGAGTGATATGGAGTGGGCAATACTGAGTGGAGAACAATTCCATTGTATCAGGGGATGGCACCAGGAAAGTTTAATAGAGGTAATTTTGCAAAGACAAGGGATTTAGGGAATATACATATTCAGCACACCACAACTTCACAAAGGAGCCGATATAATAAAGATAGGAAGGTTGCAGAGTATTTACATTTTTTCAAACCCAGAAATGAGGCGAGCCAAGAACAGAGTTGGGAGCTGACCTAATGAATTAGAGGGTCCCATGAAGGCTGGACCACCCATGCTACTTCCAGGACCCTCGTGTCTGAGGCTCGATCCTCAGGCAGATGTAGTAAGCAATGTGTGGCCTAGTGAACCTTGAGAGGACGCACAGGAGGACCTGGAGATGGGTTTGAAACACAGACCAAGATAAAGTGCACAGGAAGTAATTAGAGTTGGGTTTCGTAAGGGTAACTTCAACCTGCATGCTTGCAAGAGCACCTGGATGTTGTCATCCTGATTCTCCTCTGTCTCTAGCCAAGACCAGGGGAGGTCATAAACCTAGTTGTCCATCCTTGTCTCCTTGGCTTTGCTCACTGGCCTCACTGCCTGGACTAGGAAGATGAGTGTTTGCCCTCTGCCCAAGCCCCGTCTGTCCAGAGTAGGCCTATCTGGGCCTCTTGCTATAGAGATGACTTTCCTTTGCTTACTATCAGCAGAAGAGATGGGTCCACCCAGCAAGGGAGTAAAACAAGAGCCGGGAAACCGCAAAATAGAAACCAGCGTTGCTCTCACTCACCCAGATTAGGGAGGTGCAGGAAGTTGGCTTCCACTACTCTGTTGTTTAGGGGCTGGGTCCTGCGATAATCGTTGCGGATGGTCTTGTTATGGTAATCCAATAAGGAATTTTCTAGCTTCAAAACCTGTGGATGATATGAGTTACAGAGGTGAAGAGGCACTGGGTAAATTAAAAGCGTTGAGTTAACGAATGGACTGTGTCTTGGATTTATAAAACCCTAATAAAGTAAGAAGATCTCAAGTCCAGAGGTGGTTCTGGGTACTACGATGTGCCAGGCATTATTCCAGAACTCTTCTACTTCTGAGAGAGGATACCTGGAAAAAGTAAGGTCTAGCGGTGGCGCCTGTGGCTCAAAGGGGTAGGGTGCCGGCCCCATATGCTGGAGGTGGTGGGTTCAAACCCAGCCCCGGCCAAAAAAAAAAAAAGTAATATCTAAGAGTACAGAGGTCTTCTCAAGGATACACCTGTAAGGTCCTCCCCATGGTGACTTAGCTCTTAGGAATCTGTAAAAACTTAACTTCTTGGGACCTGGAAACTAACACTTGCTTCCACTTCTGTAAAAGCCCACAGTTCTGTAAAAGCTGGAGCCAGCTTCTCCAGCTTGATTCAAAATGACCAATGAGAAAGGGACACGTGGGCTGGACCTTTTTGACTAGGGATAAAAGGAAGACTGAGCCAGTCGGGGAGTGTGGCCATTTTGAATTCTGTGCAGTCACCTGACCGGCTGAAACAAAGCCCTTCCTCTTTTCAACACTGTGTTCGGATGTTTGTTCTCTCCATTGGGCCTCATCTTCCTGCAACATTTCCAACACATCTCCTTTTAGCGTTTGGTCAATAGTAGAAAGGAAAGAAAGAAGTAAAGGGAAATATATCAATTGACAAGCTCGATTTTTGTTTTTCTGAAAATGTCTGTAATTTGCCTACATCCTTGAAAGGCATGTTTCTGCATGTACAATTCTATGTTGATTATTTCCCTATGAAAACATGACTCCACTGCCTTCTGACTTTCACTGTTGCAGTGTTCAATAAACACTTGGTCTAATTGTACTCTTTTCGTGTTAATCTATCTTTTCTGTCTGACAGATTTTTAAATCTTTTAAAAAGGGGGTTCACTGAGTTTTTTAATGCAGAGTTTCATATATAATATATATTCATTACATGTATATACATACACACAGAGAGACGGAGGAAAAGAAAGAGAGAGATTCTTGAATATATGACTTGGTATCTTTCAAATCTTCCTAAAAATTGTCAATATATTTTTTCAAATCATGCCTCCTCCCTATTGTGCCTCTCTTCCTCTTCTAGGACTTCAATTAGATATTTTTTAGACATTGCCACTATATTCTCTGTTTCTTTATTACTTTTGCATATTTCTATCTCTTTTTCTCTTTGTGCTGCATTCCAGATAATTTTTCTCACCCGTGTCTTCTGAAGGAGCTAAGGACATTTTACCCCAAAATATGACTATGTAACATAAAGAATATTTTGAATTAAAGGTCATTCATGATCAGAAAGCATTGGAAAGGACTTTTCTTCTATCTGCATAAAACCAGACTGACCAGATCAGGGGATTAAGGGGATGACTGATTTCCTTTCCTCTCCCTGAAAGCCAGAAGACCCGGCCCAAATCTTTAAAACACAATATCTGTCTCTCAAGTTAATTTAGCAGTCAATCTGTTTCCCCCACCTATTCATCCTCCCTGACAACCACTTGTCTCACCCATAATCCACCTTCTCTCCCTCCACCTCTTCAAAAGGCATCTATGAAGGTATCTGACCATCTTTGAGACATGGGTAATCAATTCTTATGGTTCTCCCCAGGCGTATGGATTTGGAAATAAACCTTTCTCTTATTAATCTGCCCTAATTGTGAGTTGGTCTTTTAGCCAACCAACTAAGGGAAAAGGGCAAGTTTTGCCATCATCCCTGATAGAGTCAAATGTAGAGACCCAACCAAATAAAATTGACCCTTCCAAGGGATGTCCCACCTAGGAAAGGTGAATGGGCCAACCCCCACCCTTCTGACAGATGTCCCACCCAGGAAAAGGAAAATGCCAACCCCTACCCTTCTGACCTTTAAAACTCCCATCCACTTAACCCCATGTGCTGATTTCCTTCTGGAGCTCAGCTCACCTACACCAGGTGGAAATAAAGGCTGGTGTTAAACACACAGACCCTGGACTCTGTTCCTTTCATTGACATTTCAGAACAGTCTTTTATTTTCGGCCTTTGACCTCTCAATCCCTACACTTCCAATTTACTAATTCTCTCTTGGACTGTACCTAACATGCTTTTAACCCTATTCTTTGGATTGTTAATTTCAGTTACTATCTTTCCATTTCTAGAAATGCTATTTGGAGTTCTTTTTCCAAATCTGGTTGTTCATTCTTATACATTTCTGTTCTTTCTTTATATTTAAACCTCTTATTTCTTTATGCATATTAAACATTCTTATATTAATTGATATTTCCACTATCTGAAATATTGTCGGTCTGATTCTGCTGGCACTCACTCACAGTGTCTTCTTACTTGTGTGTTTTGTGGGGGGGGGTTTAATTGAGCTAATGTCAGGTAATTTATGAAAATTCTCCTAGATCTGGATTTAAGGTACATTTTTCAAGAGATAAGGTACATTTGCTTTTTTCAGGCATCTGGGGGGAACTTCCAACCTGTGTGGCAACATTTTTATGTATTGATGTCCTTGAGTAAGGGTCTTTTTCACTTTTTCCTTAAATAAGGAAATGAAAAATTTAAGAAAAATTTGTCCCTGAGGAAGGACATCAACTCAGAAGGAAATGCCAGCTTTGCCTTGCAACCTCAGTATAACATTTGTACATTTGTTTAATTTAACCAACCTTTATTGTATGCCTATGCTATGCTGTCATTTCCCTGCATTAGCTGCCCTTAGGTTCCCTGATGCCTCAGTTTGCCAATCTCTACCACAGCACTGGTAAGTACCCTATTCATGGAAAATGCTATGGGAATCCCAAGAGTTCACATTAGTGAGATCTGGGGAGCCCTTTGTCAACCAGGCTGTCAAAGGAAAAAACTACGCATGTACATGTATCACCTGCTGCCTGGAGAGTAAGACGTAATCTGCCAGCAAAAACCAGTGGACGTTCTGGGTACAGGGAGGCGTGGTGAGTGACCCCTGGTAGCTGTAGTAGTGCTGTTGGTCCGCCGGCAGCATGTCCTTAAGGTCCAGGCCAGTCAGGGTTGTGCTTTGTCCTAACCAAGAAGACAGGAGGGGAAGGGGTGTAAGGGACTGCCGCTGCCCTTGGGAAGACAGCGCAGGTCTCACCATATTCAAATCTCCTGATTAAGCAGGAGAACATAGAAATATTGACTGGATGCTCACTCTGAGACTATTTCTGTCTGTAAAAAAGGGACAACCAGCATGATTGCAGTGAGGGTAACGGGGAGGGACAAGCAGCCTGATTGGCAGGAAGGTAAAGGGAATGGTGTTTACAAAGTGGCTGGTGGTCGACCTAGTACAGAGGGAAGGCCCCGGAGTGTAACTGCCATCACATCATTGTGCCAGCTGCAGGCAGAAACCCAATCTCTAAAACTAGCCAGGGACCTGTAGTCTCTGCTACTAGGAAGGCTGAGGCAAGAGGATTGCTTGAACCAGCTCACAGCAAACTCCACCCCAAGCGTCTATGTGTCCAGGTGGAATGAGGAGGGCTTCGCTTTTGACATTCATCTCAGCTTGGAGCTGGAGTGGACCTCTCTCTAGTGACCAGGACCGTCCCTCCTGGAGTACAGAGTGACTGAAGCGAGGATATCCCTTCCTAGTGGAACTCCAGCCATCCAGAAAGTTCCAATCATGTGAATGGACAAGTAGAATTTTTCACCAGGTTTCTCAGAGGGGACAACAGCACCAATCACTGGAACGAGCAATCTCACGCAGAGATGGGTGGGCCACCTTGGCAGGGCCTAGCAGCCACCCTGCCCCCAGCGTCACCCTTCCTCTCCCCTCCCACCCACCCCTCGCTGCCCTCATATGCATCCTGCTTCCCTTACCTGCATACTTGATGTTGGCCAAATGAGAAATGAAGTCATTATAGTAAATGTTTTCAGCATGATCCTTCACCTGTAGGAGAGACACCGTAGTTAACAGAAGTGTGGCAGAGGCCTGCTGCCACCTCTGCTCATCTACCTGCTGGGTGTCCTGCTACAGGGCAGAGCTGAGAGAGTGAAGAGGAGACAGCCCCTCCCCCAGTTGCATCAGGGACGCAGTCTGGCTATTCTTTGCCACCAACTATCTGGCCTCTTCCGTGTCTTGGAGGGAGGCATTGTCTGAAGCATTCCAGCAGCTTTCAGGGAAAAGAGTGTCTCAGTGAGGGGTGATAACCCCAGAAATGGCCAAAAGTCACAGTTAGGAAAAAAAAACAGGTGTGCTTGTGTTGTGTGGTGTCAGCCACAGTTGGAGTTTTTGTGATGAGAGAGGCTTGATCTCGTGATCTGTGAGCTCATGACACTTGGCTGTGTCTCCCCAGAAGTATGCAGCGGCTGATGGCTCTGCTCAGTTTCTAGCTTTATTTTTATATGTTAGCCTGAATCCCTAGGAGCCTAGGGGCAGCATGGCTCTGTGGTCAGTCCATGCTTTGGGCAGACGTGTGCACAAACCCCTGGCACCTTCCACTGATGGATCTGTGTACGGGCTGAGAAGCACACGCAAGGTTCAGCCAGTTCTCATATCGCCTTCAGCTTTTACTTTCCACGAGGTCCTTCTGGGCCTCTCTCACTTCTAGGATCTTCCTCATTCAATTTCTGTCCTTCTCCACTGACGCTAACTGGGACTGCAGAGCTTCAGGCTCTTCCTGTCTGCTTACTGTCTCTTCTGCCAAGTTTGCTACTTTTCCTGGCCGTGTTCCCGGGTGTAGGTTTTCAACTTCTACCCCAAGTTAAGTCAGCCCTGCTGCCCAGGCAGTGAACCTGCTGCTTCTCCTGACCAGCGCTGCCCTGATGAAACCTCCCTGTAGGCCAAGTTAGAGGGTAGGCATGGGGACAGCCCCAGGGAAGACGTCCACAGATGCTCATTGTTCTGATTCAAAATTCCAGCCATTTTTCATTAGGAAATGCTACCATTGGTCAATGTCTAGACCACTGAAATGACAGAGGTTTTTTGTTTGTTTATTTGTTTGTTTGTTTTGAGACAGAGTCTCATTTTGTCACCCTCAGTAGAGTGCTATGGCGGCACAGCTCACAGCTACCTCCAGCTCTTGGGCTTACACAATTCTCCTGCCTCACCCTCCCAAGCAGCTGGGACTACAGGCGCTTGCCACAACACCGGGCTATTTTTTGTTGCAGTTTGGCTGGGGCCGGGTTCAAACCCGCCACCCTTGGTATATGGGGCCAGCGCCCTAGTCACTGAGCCACAGGTACCGCCCTGAAATGATTTATATTTCATGATATAAATGTTAATATTTTTACAAAATAATAATTATACAAAATTATTAAATATACTTAATAATTTTATTCAATTTAATGCTTGTTTTGTGAGAATTAGACTCCTGACTATTTCTAGGCACCCATCCCTAAGTCCCACTCTCTAGACTTTCTTAGAAACACAAGAGATGTTGCCATGGTCTGGGTGGATTGCAGGCTTCCCCTTGACCTTCAGACTAGTTTATGTCTAGTCAACCCTTCAGCTTTTTAAGTCAGCTTGTCACCAGTGGCTCACGCCTATAATCCTAGAACTCTGGGAGGCCAAGGCAGGTGGATCACCTGAGCTCACAGGTTCAAGACCAGCCTCAGCAAGAATGAGATCCCATCTCTAAAAGTAGCCAGTGACCTATAGTCCCAGCTACTTGGAAGGCTGAGGCAAGAGGATTGATTGAACCAGTTTGAGGTTGCTGTGAGCAATAACGCCATGGCACTCAACCCTAGGGCTACTAAGTGAAACTGTCTCAAAAAAAAAAAAAAAGAAAGAAAAAGTCAGCTTGTCCAAGTTATTCAAGGTCCCCGAGATGGTAACACAGAAGGGCCACAGGGACTGTGAGCTGGGGCTTGAAAAAAGGGTTAATCATTCATTGAGCCAACATTGCCAAGAACTGTGAACTTGGGCTCAGTGCCTGTGCCGGCCACATACACCAGGGCTGGCGGGTTCAAACCCAGCTCGGGCCTGCCAAACAACTACAACAACAACAAAATAAATAAATTAAATAGCCGGGCATTGTGGCAGGCACCTGTAGTCCAGCTACTTGGGAGGCTGAGGCAAGAGAATCACTTAAGCCCAAAAGTTTGAGGTTGCTGTGAGCTGTGACGCCACAGCACTCTACCCAGGGTGACATAGTGAGACCCTTCGCCCTTAACGCCTCATTTGTATTATCAGTCCACACCTTCGAACACAGGCACACGTGCAAGTGTCTGCCTACCTCAACGAAGGCTGCCAGCACGGCCAAACCGTCCGGTGCATCTTTGGCAATATCGTAGCTCGTGTATTTAGAATTGTAGTGAACCACGTGAATCTGTGGAAACAAGGTAGGGCGAGTCAGGGGCAGTTCTACAGACTTCAAATGCTTCAGGTGTCCAGGGAAGGAGGAAAAGAAAGGGGCTGCACTCGAGGCCTCAGAATGTCCCAGACAAAGGACTCTGACCTGTCTCCTTCCATCTCTGCTATGAGCTCCATCTATTAAGCCCAGAAACTTCTCCACAAATGGAAGGGGATGGAGTGGGATTCTGGAAGGGGCAGTTCCAGGGAATTTCCTTGGACCCACCTCCTTTAGGCAGACAAGCTGCTGTCTGGAGGGCGCATATGAGTACCCTGGGTTCCCCTGAGGTATGTGGGGCTTAGAGAAGAATGAGCATGAGCTCCCTTGCCCCCAAAACCACTGTAAACCTACAGTCACCCTAAGGCCAGATGCTGGCAAAAGAGGGAGCCCAGAAAATCCAACACTTTGGAGATCCAGCTAAAACAAAGGAGGACTTGACACCCTGCGGGCTGTAGACCCTTTTATACTGTGAGTTCTGTGCAGGCAGAGACCCTGCTTGTGCTTCCAGAACAAAGCAATGATCAGTCAATAGTTGTCAAGAGAATAAAAAATAAATTCAGCCTCAAGGTAATTTAACTCTCCCCATTATACAGTCTTTTGGCTGTTTTAATCAGAAAGGTGACTATGGAGTTTGAAGAAAAGAAGGCCCCAGTACGGTCCTCACATACCTCGATCACATGTCTGGCCCCATCGATGGTGTGCTCAGAGCCGCTGATCTCCGAGGATTCGCCTCCCCAGTGAAAATGCATCTGCTGGGCTATGTACTTGGTGCCATCAGGGGCCCTCAGGTGCATGGTGGGAGGCAGGCTGATCTGAACTGGGAGAGACAAGGCAGGGCTTGGGGCAGGGCAGGTGGGCATGGATAGGTCAGGGCTACAGGTTAAGTAGCTTCTTCCCGAGGCCACCTCCTGCCTGTTTGCACCCAGAATAAGCCAGTACCAGGAACTAGCATAGAATTCCACGAGGAGGGTCATCAGAGGCAAGGGGGGCTAGCATGCAGGGCACAGGGTGAGGTCAGCACCTCTCCCCAGCTAGGGTGCACACCTCCCTGCCTAGAGCCAGCAGGTCAAGGTCAGGACCACACAGTGGCAAATCCAGCTTCTTTAGCCCCAGGGAAAGGAAAGCCCTGAAAAAATACAACCAGGCCAGGCACAGTGGCTCACACCTATAATCCCAGCACCCTGGGAGGCCAAGGTGGGTAGATTGCCTGAGCTCAGGAGTTCAAGACCAGCCTGAGCAAGACCTAATCTCTACTAAAAATAGAAAAACTAGCCGGGTATTGTGGTGGGCGCCCATAGTCCCAGCTACTCTGAAGGCTGACACAAGAGGATCGCTTGAGCCCAAGAGTTTGAGGTTGCTGTGAGCTATGATGTCACAGCACTCTACCCAGGGCAACAGAGTGAGACTCTCTCTCAAGAAAAAAAAAAAAAAAAAATACAGCCAATGGGTATGGAAACCAGAATTCCACTCTCCACCTCTGCCAAAATTTGGAATTTATCCCAAAAGTAGAAATAGGAAGTGGGGCCGCTTAGGACTATTTTTATTAACTTTACTACCCAGAATTAGTATTGTTTGTAAGGCCAGGTGGAGGCTGCTGTCCTCTTCATAACATGGTGTAATACCCAGAAAAAGGACCCCTAAAGGCCCCTAACTGTCTCAGCCTGAGTCCCTGCACATCTCAAACCCCCCACTTTGGGTTAATTCTGAGAACAGGTTTCAGAACAAGGAAGTTCCCTGAGTTTCCCAAAACTCCTAGCCACAGGTAAAACAATGGTGAAAGCTCACTCAAGCTTAGTTTCCCAAGCTAAATTTGTCCCGTTGCCAACTGCCATGCTGTAGCCCCCCTGAGCCAACTCTGTAACCCTGTCCCTGAGCTAACTGGCCACGTTCTGCTTCTGTACTCGCCAGCTTGCCTGCTAACACAACACAAAAATGGTATAAAAATCAGCCTGCTCCTCATTTCAGGGCTGTTTGCCCTTTGGGGTGGTGGCCCACCTGCACAGGTATAATAAATCACCATCTGATTTAGGACCCCCTAAAGTGGGGTCCGAGTTTTTCTTACAGGTGGCACAGGAGTGCAACAATGGTTAAAAGCCACATCCTATGTGGCCTTCTCCAACCAGCCCAGATAACAGCTGGCCCCACCTGATGTAAGACAGCATCCCTGCTGGGCTTCAACACTTGCATTTTATCTCAAGGAAACTGGCCCTGGAAAGGGAGAAGACTGGCTCAAAGGCACACAGTTAAGACTGGCTCAAAGGTCCTCCTTGTTGAGCAGATGTCATGGTGATGTAGCTCAGCATGTCTTCAGAAGACAAGAGACCAACTTCCATAGCAAATTCTTGGCTTGGGATTTAATTTGACTGTGATTATCAATGGTTGATAATATTAGACTTTTGGCTGGACATGGAGGCTGATACCTGTAATCCTAGCACTCTGGGAGACCAAAGCAGGTGGATTGCATGAGCTCAGGAGTTTGCGACCAGCCTGACAAAACAGCTGGGCATTGCAGCAGGTACCTGTAGTCCCAGCTACTCAGGAGGCTGAGGCAAGAGGATTGCTTGAGTCCAATAGTTTGAGGTTGCTGTGAGCTGTGATACTACAGCACTCTACTTAGGGCAACAAAGTGAGACTCTGTGTAAAATAAACTAAAATAAAATAAAAATAAATAAATTTTAAGGTCACTGGGGGTCAGGCACAGTGGATCATGTCTATAATCCCAGCACTTTGAGAGACTGAGGGAGGAGGATCACTTGAGGCCAGGAGTTCAAGACCAGCCTGGTCAACACAGTGAAAGTCCGTCTTCAAAAAAATATAGTGTAATAATAAATAAATAATTAGCCAGACCCAGTGGCACACGCTATAGTTTCAGTTGCGCAGAAGGCTGAGGATCATATGAGACCAGGAGTTGGGAGCCACAATGAGCTGTGATCATGCCACTTTCCTCCAGCCTAGGCAACAGAACAAGAATCTGTCTTTTAAAATAAATAAAAAGAAAAATAAGTAATAAGGTGATTGAAAAAATTGTAAAAAGTAAGTATTCTCAAAGATCAAATGTTAGGTATTTGGTCCTGTAATTTCCACATTATCTAAAGGAGCAGACAGCTCTGATTAAATTCGTAACGTGATGTGCTGTAATGCAGGACTCTGGCCTCAAAGATTTTAACAGGCCCTCTGGCAGAACAAGTGCTTTGATTTAGAGCTCGAAATGTGGCCTGCCTCAAAAATCAATGCTCGCAAGGAAAAGATGGACGAGCCTTTAGAAAGAGTTGGGCAAAAGCTGACAGGAGCCTGAGAGGTCAGGCCAGAGCTTCCTAAATGAATAGTTAGCACCACATGAGCAATTAGGGAGACCCTAACAATTGCAGTTCTCCAAAACAGCTCCCAGGAGGCAGGCTGTGTCCGTTCTGGTTGTACTGACAGGCCTGCACAGGCCGGATTGGAAAAGAGCAGCAATTCCAAGCTTGTCACCCTGCTTTGGGGCTTTTTTGTTTTTGTTTTCTAATTTCAGCTTGCTTGTTCATTCTTCTTCATTTGAAGTTTTTTTTGTTTGTTTGTTTATTTTCTTTTTTCTTTTTTTAAACTGTTCTTCCTCTGGCCATTCTCTTTCCCTTTGCCTCCCCAGTAGCTGGGATTACAGACCCCTAAAATGTCTGGCTGTTTTTGATGTTAGTAGAGACAGGGTTTCACTCTGGCTCACTCCTGCTCATACTGATCTAGAACCTCCGAGCTCAGGCGATCCACCCACCTCGGCCTCCCACAGTGCTGGGACTATAGGCGTGAGCCACCAAGCCCGGCCGTCACCATGCTTTTGAAAAGGTGATGCCAAAATGCATATCCACAAAAGTCAACTCTCTCCACCTTCCAGATCAGAAAATGGACTCAACTTCCAGAAGAGGTGCTCCCCTTCACAGGAAACCAATTTCACGAGTGTCTCATCAGACCAGAAAAACCATGTCAGCCAAGCATTTGGCTGTGTTCAAGAAACAACCAGAAGCTGGGTGTGGTGGCTCCTGACTATGATCCCAGCACTCTGGGAGGCCAAGGCAGGTGGATTGCTTGAGCTCAGGAGTTCAAGACCAGCCTGAGCAAAAGTGAGACACACACAGACACACACACACCCATTTCTACTAAAAGTTAAAAAGTTAGCTGGGTGTCATGGTGGGCACCTGCAGTCCCAGCTACTCAGAGGCTGAGGCAGGAGATTGCTTGAGCCCAGGAGTTTGAGGTTGCTGTGAGCTATGATGATGCCACTGCATTTCAGCCTGGGCAACAAAGCGAGACTCTGTCTCTAAAAATAAATATTAATGCATTGCTGGGCTCCTGGTCACATAACCTGAGTCCTGTTAACAGACATGATTTCTTCTACTTGCTACCTTCACCACCCCCATAAAGGACAAGTGGTTTGTCCTTGATTGTGCAAATAGGAAAACCAAGTCTGGTGACTTCCCTGCACCTGTGAGGCAGGCAGTAAACTCACCCATCCCGGGTGGGAGGGATGGAGCGAGAGCTCGAGGTATCCAAGGACACAGCCATGGAATCAGGCATCTAGGGTCTGAGTACAAGGTGGCCATTGGAGACTGTGTGACCTTGAGTGAGTCCCTGGCCCCCTGAGACTTCAGGTTTCCCACTTAAAACATGCCCCTGTCTGGGGTACATCAGGCTTGGAGGGAATAAGCCCACTGGGGACACAGGAAGATGCTCTGCAAATAAAGCGTGGATTTTAAGTTGCCGAGAACGGGCTCCCCAAATGGGGGTCCCCACGCTCCAGCTTTTCCTGTCAGATCTTCCCCGCTTTCTAGTAAGGAACAAAACTAGAGCTTTCGTTTGAAGCCTCTGAGAAATACTGGGCCTTCCTCTCAGGAGCTTGAGTTAATCAGACTCAATATGGACCATATGGAACAGCAGCCCAGGGCATGGAAGGAGAGAAGATGTGGGTGAGAAGCTGCCTCCAGCAACGTGGCCAGGCAGGTCTGAGTGAGCATGGTGAGAGGACAATGGGACAGGAAGGTGCCCGCGGGGAACTGAGCCTCAAGACAGATGCTGCCCAACTTTGGAGGCACCTCCGGTGTCCGGGCCTCAGTGCCTGTCAACTCTCTCCTCTGAGGCCTCCAGTTCTGAGGCTGAACTCGGAGGCTCTGTGAGGGCCACTCCCAGCAGGTGCACGTGTCACCTGCCGGGACTGTCCATGGACTGGCGCCTCTCGCCCTTACCTGTGTGGCCATTGTTGGTCATGGAGAACTCTCCCACCTGGGTGTCGTAGCCCGTCATGTCGAGCGGCTCCAGGGAGGGGTTGTAACACACCATCTTCGTCTGTAGGTCGATGGGTGACTGTCTCTGCCCCCCACAGGCGGGGTATTCCTTCGACCAGTGTGCTTGATCCAGCGCCCCCTCTGAGACAGGAGAGAGCAAGTCACAGTTCCAGGGGCCACTAACTGAGAAGGCACCTGACCAGGCCAGAGGCCAGGGCCCAGGGGCCCAACAGTGTGCCTGCATGTAAGTGAACTTCCAGGACTCTGACAACTGGGAGCCTCAGGTGCCAACTTCTACCTTTCCTGTGACTTAGTGTTTTGAACACAATGAAAGGATTTGACACGTAACTTTTTTCCCTCCTTTGAATTATTTCCAGCTGATAAATGCATTGGTGTGATCCTTGGCTTGGGATGACTGGGCTGCTTCCTCTAAGTGGCCTCCTCTCCTGTGCTACAGGACTCCCCCCTCCCCCCATTTTCTAGCTCCAGCCCCTTCCATGGGCCCCACAGTGGGGTGAGGACCCCGTGGGCATCTACACCTGTAGCTTCAGGGCAACTAGGGAAGCAGCAGGTTCAGAGGGGAACTAGAATGATTAACTTTTTAAATAATTAGAGCAGTGGTTCTCAACCTTCCTAAAGCCGCGACCCTGCAATACTGTTCCTGTGGGTCACCACCCACAGGTTGAGAACGCTGAATTAGAGGAAGGAAGTTTATCTTTTCAGAGATGATTAATAATCACAGGGGACAGAGTCATGAAGGCTCCAGGTGTCATTACAAGTGAATTAGTCCTGAAACAGCTATGGGTCTTGCTTTCAGCCATTTGCAATTGAAGATCCAACCTCTCTCCACCCTCAGGGCAACTTGTGGTGAGCCTGTAGCTTGTTTTAAGAAAGGTGCTGTACTGGGGTCGCTCAGAGCTTCATGGTTTGCAATCATTGGAAAAGTCAATTCTTTATTTCTCTGCTCTTCGCTATTTAATAATTCAAACCAATTTTTTTTTATGAGACAAGAGTTTTACTCTGTTACCACAGACTAGAGTGCTGTGGCATCATAGCTCACAGCAACTCCTGGGCTCAGCAATCCTCCTGCCTTAGCCTCCCAAGTAGCTGTAACTACAGACATGCACCAGCATGCCTGGCTAATGTTTTTATTTTTACTAGAGATGGGGGGTCTCGCTTTTGCTCAGGCTGGTCTTGAGGGGTCCTCAAACTACAACCCACAGGCCACATGAGGTGGTATGATTGTATTTGTTCCTGTTTTTTACTTCAAAATAAGCTATGTGCAGTGTGCATAGGAATTTGTTCATAGTTTTTTTTTTTAAACTATAGTCTGGCCCTCCAACTGTCTGAGGGACAGTGAACTGGCCCCCTATTTAAAAAGTTTGAGGGCCTCCACTGCCTCGGCCTCCCAGAATGCTAGGATTATAGGAGTGAGCCAACACACCTGGCCTTCAAACCATTTTTAAGCAATTTCTTTCCTATAGGAAGAATGCCAGGACCAAGTCAAACAGCCTCTACTGCAGCGCTGTCTGGGAACAAAATGCTCTGGCCCAGACCTTGCCAGTCCTGGGGCATCTCTCAGTTGTTCCTGGGAGGCATTTGCAAAAGCCACCCCCAAGTTCCCTGGGGGCCTCCAGTGGCTTTCCAGGAAGCCCAGAGTCTCCCAGGCTAGCTGACCAGGGGAGGACAAGACCTTCCTCACCTGTGTTCTCTCTCTATTCTGTAACTTCTGAACAATACCATGTACCACTTGGCTAGAAGGGGCAGAAAGCCCCAGAGTCTTCAGAGCCCCAGGCAGGTGGGGACGCTTCTGCTTAAGAACAGAGCAGTTGGTTAGAAGTGGTGCTCTGAGCTGGACTGAGCCTCCCCAGGGTGTCCCTAATACCATTGCCCTTGGCTTAACAGGACATGCCCTCCCAGAACGTGCACTTTCTGTGTGCAGCACACAGGAGCAGGTTTTGCAGATAGCAGGCTCAGCACCATGTTAGCACCTGCCTCCTGCCTCCCACCTGCCACCATCTGCCAATAGCCACCAGCCTCCTTTGGGGCCTCACACCACTGTCCAGCTCAGAAGCAGGAGCTCCCGCACTGGTACACGAAAGGGGTGCTCAGTGTTCCAAAGCCCACGGGCACAGTCTTCTAGCTTTGGCTCACATGTGGGCCAGAACCTAGCTTAAACACCAGGGTTTTTAATTTCACATTTTAAAAGTCTGGTTTGGGGAGGTTGGAGATGATCCAAAGGTAACAAAGTTCCAGGTAGACCATGTATCATGGAAGTTCCTAGAAGGAAGCCTTCCCAAAGCCTACAGCACCTTCTGTGAAGCTACCAAGAGTTCCTTCTAAAAATCTTATTCTCCACTTATATAGACCAACAAAGCAAATTGTTTTATAATCAAAATGAGCAATTTATGCAGGTGGGTGGGACGGTGCGGCTCACACCATAATCCCAGCCCTTTGGGAGGCCGAGGCAGGAAGATCACTTGTTGCCAAGAGTTTGAGACCAGTCTGGGCAATAGGGAGACCCCTCCATCTCGAACAAATTTAAAAATTAGCTGTGCCTATATTCTTAGCTACTCAGGAGGCTGAGGTGGGAGGATTGCTTGAGCCCAGGAGTTTGAGGCTACAGTGAGCTATGATTGGGTCCCTGTACTCTAGTCTGGGCAGCAGCCTGTATCAAAAAATAATGAGAATAATAATAATAAGCAATGATTAAGTTCAAACCAAGACAGCGGGTGGAAAAGGTTTCAAACCAAAACGTCTACGGGTGAATCAGGTTTGTGAAAGGAGAAAGGTATATAACATCTGGCTTGTTCTCCATGTGTTCCAGACCAAGCCCTCCAGGAGCAGAGACCCACAGAAGGTGTGTGGGCCTCCCCCCTCATGCGGGGCAGGTCCTCCCTTCCATGTTACAGGGGTGGGGGGCTTACCTGAGTAGGTCCACTCGGACCCATGCTGGGCCTGGGCGCCCAGGAGAAGCAGAGATAGAAGAGGCAGCAGGGCCCTCATGGTGCTGCAAGTCTGTGATCAGACCGATTCTGGGAAAGTCTGCTCTTAAAGGCTCGAAAACTGTAAATAACAATTTAGCAAGTCCAGCCAGCTGATCCACCCTTTGCTGCACCCACTCAAACAATAACAGCCTCCCACAATGGCCCTTCTGACTTCGTTTGAGGGACTGGCCAAGTGCTTGTGGCCCAAGTCATTACCGTATCCAGTTAGCCCCTGGGGTTGGTTGTTTAATGTCTGACCTTCGGAAAAGTCACCTGAAGGGCCACACAGTACAGCCATTGTGGACAGGTGGCCACAGGAGGGGAAAAAGGCCCAAGGCAGCCTCCCCGGAAGGCGGCACTTCCTGTAGCCTTTTCCCCCCGACCTTGGAGATCTGGGGATGCCCGGGGCATCACAAGCACCTGCAAACCCTGCCAGCCCCCACATGGTGCCTCCTTCCTGTCCAGTACTGGACATGAGCCATTCCTACAGGCTGTCGGCTGCCCTTGGCCAGGCACCTGTGGGAATGGCCTGGCCACAACATGTGCACATGAGATGGAGGGTCCTAACTAGAGGCACAGAGGTGCCGCTCCTTGCCTCCTCCCGAGTCCCAGCTCCTGGGTCGCGTCTGAGCTAGGTGGGGCATCCATGGTCCTCTGTGGATTTGTTCTGACAGGTATAGAGCCCTTGGACAGTCAACAGAGGGGGATTCATAGATCCACTTGGCTAAATAGTCCTTGAACTTAAGGACTGCGGGAGAAATATGTGAGTTTATACCTGCTGACAGGCCAGCTTCTCCCTGTCCCTTCAGAGAGGGCACTGGCAAAGGGCAGGCCAAGGCCTGCAGGGTTTTCACCACGCTGGCCAGACACAAAGGCAGGTCCCGCTCCACCGAGCATCTCCAAGCCCCTCTGCTCATCTGCCCCTAAAATGGCAATGCCTCCTCAGATCTCCTGGACATTGTCAGTTAATTACAGAACATTTGCTGCTGCAGAGATCTTGCTGAAGGCAGATCCCTAACACTCAGGAGCTGAAGGAATCTTACAGAAAGCCACACATGTTTCAGAGGCAGGATTCTGAAGCCAGCCTGAGCAGGGGTGCCACTTACTAGCTGTGTGACCTTCGGCAAGTCCTTAACTGCTCCTTGCCTCAGTTTTCCTGTCTTTAAAAGGAGTTTGTGACAGTATCTCCCTCCTGGGGATTCAGCAATAAATTTAAACGTGGTAGTGGGAGCACTACTTGGTGTGTCCCAGGTGACACTGCCATCTATTCAGGCCCTCATTTTATGGACAAAGAAGTGACTTAACATTGTCACCCAGTTAGTAAGGGAACTGGCAGTAAAAATGACTCAATCTCCTGTTCATCGAACTCCTTCTCGCATTGGCACAAATTGATTATTATTATTTTTCTTTTTTTGAAGAGACAGGATCTCAAGCAATTCTCCTGCTTTAGCCACCTTAGAGACCGGCTCTCCAGTCCTTGCTAAGTCTGTCACACCCTGCGTGCTAAGCCCCCTGCCCTCCAGTATAGATCACGAGCCCCCACCTCTGCTTGGGAGAGAAAACCCTCAGACAAGCCAAAGACCCTTGACAGCAAACTGCAGGAAATCCCAAGCTGAGCCTTCTGAATTGGGGGGCAGTGGGGGCGCACTGGAACCTGAGTTGGGAAACACAGGAAGAATCAGTGAGTAGCTGGTGGGCCAAGGCCGGAAGCTCAGGACATGACGGAAGCCAAGGAAGGAGATGAGCCCAGGCCACGAGGCTGAGGAAGGGCTCACAGACAGGGAGGGAGAAAGGGGCACGGGGACTCAGGAGTTGGGGAAACCCTCAGAGGTGGGAGGGCTGGGTGGCGGGGAGCCTGCACAGCAAAAGGAAGAGTGGCTACCACTCCCAACAGCTCCCCAGCCCATTTCCCGTGGGGTTGCGTTGCCCTGCGGTGAGCTGTTTGGGGATCCCCAGGAGAGCTCTGCTACTTCTGTTGCCCCACGAGTCCCCTTAGAGGTCATGTGCAGAGGGCCCAGCAGCCCCACCGTCAACACATCCACCCAGCAGGCCTCAGGCTGTGCCCTGAGTTTTCTGTGTCTTTGGCTAAAAGTGAGTAATTAGGTAATGAAGGGACTGGATCAGCCAGGCTCTTTAGGAACCATAAGCACCGTGTCCTCCCTGTTCTATGCCACACACTCCCAGGAACAGTGACACGATGGACTCAGGGTCAGATGAGGTCATTTCTGTTGCCTAATTTCTGACCCATTGTCTTCTTCGATCCTAAAATTTTCCGTCGACTGTGAACACGAGTCTCCTCCTTGCATTTGTCAGGCATGGTGTTTGCTGTGGTTTGTCCTTCTCTGTGGTGTTTTCTCAGGGTGGCACTTTATACTCTGAACTTCCTCCATCCACACACCCAGCCTATCAGTGCTGTTTTTTAATTCTACATGCCTGTTTTCCTAGGGCTTATGGTGAGAGGGACTGTCTGAGGTGAACTGATGAGCATGTCATTTTCATTACAACATAAGGTCAAAAGGGAGAAAGGAGCTTTTGTTCTCTGGTGCTACTGCTGCCTCACCTGAAGGTCCACTGAGGCAAAATAAAAGAAGAGGGCAGGGAGGGACGGTCAGCCCCGATGAGCAGGGAAATACCATCCACCCAGATAAAAAACAGACACGAACCATCAGCCCAGGGGAACGGCAAGGCCTGGTCAGCCCAGGTGAGCTGGGGAGTCCTGTAAGGCCAAGCAAGCAGTGAACCACCATTACTGCAGGTGGGCAGCCAAGGCCTGGTCAGCCCAGGTGAGCCGGGGAGTCCTGTAAGGCCGAGCAAGCAGTGAACCACCATTAGTGCAGGTGGGCGGCCAAGGCCTGGTCAGCCCAGGTAAGCCGGGGAGTCCTGTAAGGCCGAGCAAGCAGTGAACCACCATTACTGCAGGTGGGCGGCCAAGGCCTGGTCAGCCCAGGTGAATGTGTGAAGAACCAGGACCCCAGATGAGCAGAGAGGCACCATCAGCCCACGTGAGCCAGTGCTCAGGTCTGCACAGGCTTGGCACAGAAGAATGCTCCTGACTACATGAGAATGTGCATCTTCTGGCTGTAAGTGACACACACAGGCCATTGTTCTGTTCATGCAGGAGAGGCAGCTCTCTGGAATCCTGAGGAATGAGTCATTCTACACAAGCGAGTTTTCTCGGTGGTTGAAGGCTCAGTCCCACGCAAGCCCCAAGACATTTTCCCCATTGGAGGTGAAAGCTTTTAAAAACGATCACACTTCGCCTCCTTTTAAAGTAGATTAAACTGGATGTTATTAAATAACATTCGACTGGACTTCCCTCTGCCTCCATGAGTCCCAGTGATATATCAATTATCCTTGGCCCGGCACAGTGGCTCACACCTGGAATCCCTCCCTATGGGAGGCCTAGGCAGGTGGATGGCTTGAGCTCACAGGTTTGAGACCAGCCTGAGCCAGAGCGAGACCTCGTCTCTAAAAATAGCCGGACGTTGTGGCGGGCGCCTGTAGTCCCAGCTGCTTGGGAGACTGAGACAAGAGGATCCCTTGAGCCCAAGTGTTTGAGGTTGCTGTGAGCTGTGACACCACGGTACTCTACCAGGGGCAACAAAGCAAGAGACTCTGTCTCAATCAATCAATAAAATAAAACAAAACAAAATACAATACTTGTCTCTCAGGTTAATTTACACATGAATCTGTTTCCCCCACTGATTCATCCTCCCTAGCAACCACTTGCTGCACCCATATTCCTCATTCCTCCCTCCCTTCAAAGGCATCTATAAAGGTATCTGACCATCAATAGAACATTGGGTAATCAGCTGGGCGCAGTGGCCCATGCCTGTAATCCTAGCAATCCGGGAGGCCCAGGCAGGTGGATGGCTTGAGCTTAGGAGTTGGAAGCCAGCCTGAGCAACAGTGAGACCCTGTCACTACTAAAAATAGAAAACCTGAGGCAAGAGGATCACTTGAGCCCAAGAGTTGGAGGTTGCTGTGAGCTATGATGCCACGGCAGTCTACCCAGGGTGGCAGCTTGAGACTGTCTCAAAAAAAAAAAGAAAAGGACATTGAGTAATCACTTTGGTGGTCCCCTCTATGCGCATGGTATTTGGAAATATACCTTTCTCTTATTAATCTGCCTTAATTATGAGTTGAAAGGGATGAGTTTCACCATGATCCCTATACCCACATCCAAAAACACCCGCCCCCAAGCCACCGAGGAAATACTTTTCTCTGTTACTAATCTAGGTAGAAGCAAAATAGGAACCAAACACCTACCACCATTTATGGCTCAGCCTGCCATGCAAATTCGATGCCCCTTCTCCGTGCAAACTCACCAGAGGTCCTGCTGTTGGAACTGAACAGTCCAGTTGCATCTCCTACTGGCCGTGGCCGAAGTCTTGCTAATAACTTTTAATACACTCCACCCTTGGGTACTTCTATAGGGCAGGTTTATCTGTCTGGCAGCTCCACCTCTCACTGTTCAATAAGCAATTCTAAATCCATCCTGAGTACTGACTAATCCTCCCCTTATACCTAAGGGATTGGTTATGCACGTAGAGGGCTATATGGGTTTCCAGTCATCACCGTAACAAATTGCCAAAACCTCAGTGTTTAACGCACAGTCACTCTCTCACAGAGCTGAAGGTTGCACAATAGAAATGAGTTTCATGGGGCTGAGCGAATCGAGAGGCTCTGAGGGACGGTCTGCTCCATTATGCTTTTTCAGCCCCAGTGGCCACCTGCCCTCCTGGGCTCCTGGCATCTTCCTCCTTTGATCCCAGCCTCCCTCTTACAAGGGTCCTTGTGATTACATTCAGGTTACTCAGATAATACAGAATTATCTTGTCATTGCCAGATCCTTAACTCAATCACATCTGCAAGTTTCCTGTGCCCTATAAGATGACATTTACAGGCCCCAAGGGATTAGGACATGACCATCTGGGGAGAGCCATTCTTCAGCCCACCACAAGGATGCAGGAAAGCACTAAGCTAAGTCACACCAGGAGCTGCTGGAAATTGGATTTAGACTTCAGAGAACAGTTATAACTCGGTCATGGCATGAAACAGCTGGGAAGGTGTGTCAGAACACAAGGAACCAGGGCTGACTTGCACGGTGAGTGCACAACTGCCAGGCATTCTCAACACTCGGAATGGCCGCAGTGGTGTGGCCAGAGTTGGCCAGCGGGACTGGAAGATCTCTGGTAACCTGAGAAAGGGCCAGCAGCACGGACTGAGGAGAGGGGGTCCAGGGCCTGTGGGGTCAATGTGCCAGGACTAATGAACCAAGTTGAGTTCTCAAGACAAGAGTTGACTTGCAGCTGAGTCACAGCCTGGCATTGGGAGGAGCCTCTGCCTCAGAAATACAGAAGCCTTAATCTGGTTTACTAGAAAAATGAGAATCTACATATGGTAAACAAATTTTTTTTAATTTCTTTTTTTTTTTTTTTTTTTTTTTAATTTATTTCATGGTTGCTTTATTTTTATTTTTTTGGAGTTTTTGGCCAGGGCTGGGTTTGAACCTGCCACCTCTGGCATATGGGGCTGGCGCCCTACCCCTTTGAGCCACAGGCACTACCCCTTTTTTTAATTTCTTAAAAAGCATCTGAGATCACCAAATCTCAGGAGTATACAAAAAAGATAATACTAATAGCTGAGCACCTGTAGTCTCAGCTACTCTGGAGGCTGAGGCAAGAGAAGCCCTTGAGCCCAAGAATTTGAGGTTGCTGTGAGCTATGATGCCACAGCACTCTACCCAGGGTGACAAAGTGAGACTCTGTCTCCAAAAAACATAATAATATATATTACTAGAAGTTGGGTTTGTTCCAGAAATTCAAGTTTGGTTTAATACATGAAAAGCAATGTAAGAAAAATAATGGAAAAAAGGATATTAAAAGCATTTTAACAGAAAAATCAATTGATAAAATTCACCATCCAAAAGAGAAAATTAAAATCTATTTATGATTAAAAAACAAAAGCTTGGGTAGCGTCTATGGCTCAGTGGGTAGGGTACAAGCCCCATGTACTGAGGGTGGCGGGTTTGAACCTGGCCCCAGGCCAAACTGCAACAAAAAATAGCCCGGCATTGTGGTGGGCGCCTGTAGTCCCAGCTACTCAGGAGGCTGAGGCAAGAGAATCACCTAAGCTCAGGAGTTGGAGGTTGCTGTGAGCTGTGACACCACAGCACTCTACCAAGGGCGATAAAGTGAGACTCTGTCTCTAAAAAATAAATAAAATAAAATACACAAAAGCTCTTAGGAAGCTAGAGGTAAGCCAGATGTGTTGACATGCCTGTAGTCCCAGCTACTCTGGAGGCTGAGGCAGGAGGACTGTTTGAGCCCAGGAGTTTGAGGCTGCAATGAGCTATGATCTAGCCACTGCACTCACAAATGGGCAACAGAGTGACACTGTCTCAAAAAACAAAAATTACAATAAAAGGAAAAAGGGGAAACAGGAGAATTTCCTCAATTTTATAAAGAATAACTACCAAAAACATCCATACCAAACATCAAATGTAACGGTGAAATATTCAAAGTTTTCCCCTTGGGAAAGGAAGTAGAATGCTTGCTATCACCCCATATCTTAAAATTTTCCTGGAGATCCAGGCTAGTGCAATAAAGGGGGCAAGTTTTAGGGATTAGAAAGAAATACAACTGTCTTATTTACAGATGACACAATTGGTTACATTGAAAATTTAAAAAAATGATAAATTATGATCCTACAAAGTTTATACATACAAAGTCAATATACAAAATCCTATTGTATTTCTTTGAGTTTTTTGTTTTTTGTTTTCTTTTTTTGAGGTGGGACTACAGGCGCCCGTTACAACACTCCGTCATTGTTTTGTTGCAGTTGTCATTGTTATTTACCTGGCCGGGACTGAGTTTGAACCCGCCAGCCTCGGTGTATATGGCCAGCGCTATAACCACTGTGCCAAGTCCCAATTGTATTTCTCTCTAACAGCAACAACTAGAAAGTGAATTTTTTTTCCTGTACCCTTTTTTCCTTCAAAGTGAATTTTTTTAATGATTATTTTTTTGAGACAGCCTTGCTCTGTTGCCCAGGCTAGAGAGTGCCGTGGTATCATCATAGCTCACTTCAAACTTGAACTCCTGGGCTCAAGGGATCCTCCTGCCTCAGCCTCCCAAATTTCTGGGACTATAGAAATTTGCTATCACACCTGGCTGATTTTTTATTTTTTGTGGAGACAGGGTCTCACTATTACCCACACTGGTCTCAAACTCAAGCAATCCTCCCACTTTGGCCACCCAAAGTGTTAGAATTACAGGGATAAGTCACCACACATGCCTAAAATTGAAACATTTTTATTTTATTTATTTTATTTTTATTTATTTGTTTGGGTTTTTTTCTTTGAGACAGAGTTTCTCTATGTCACCCTCGGTAGAGTCCTGTGGCGTCATAGCTCACAGCAACCTCCGATTCTTAGGCTTAAGAGAGTCTCTTGCCTCAACCTCCCAAGGAGCTGGGACTACAGGCGCCCGCCATAACACCCAGCTATTTTTTGTTGCAGTTGTCATTGTTGTGTAGCTGGCCCAGGCCGGTTTCAAACCCGCCACCCTCGGTGTATATGGCTGGCGCCGAACCACTGTGCTACGAATGCTGAGCCAGAAAATTTAAACATTTTTAAATCTTACAAATTATACCCCTACAGGAACTCTTTGCACTGATTGTAACTTTTCTATAAGCCTAAAACTATTCTAAAATTAAGAGTCTTTTTTTTAAAAACTTACTCCATTTACAGTGGCATCTGAAAACATCAAATGCCAAGGAATAACTCTAATAAAAGATTACAGAAAGAAACTAAAGACCTCAATACATGAAAAAATAGGGAAAAATTTCTTTTCTTTTCTTTTCTTTTTTGAGACAGAGTAGCACTTTGTCAACCTCTGTAGAGTGCTGTACTGTCATAGTTCACAGCAACCTCAAACTCTTGGGCTCAAGTGATTCTCTTGCCTCAGCCTCCCAAGTAGCTGTGACTGCAGGTGTTCCCCACAATCCAAATTCACCCACAGATAAATGGATGAACCAAATATGGTATATTCATACAATGGAATATTATTCAACCTTAGAAAGGGATGAAATGTTGATAGATGCATGCTACAAAGATAAACCCACAAAACATTCTGCTAAGTGAAGTAAGTCAGACACAGGACAGATATTATATAATTCCACTTACATGAGGAATCTGGGCTTAGTGGCTCACACCTCTAATCCGAACATTCTGGAAGGCCAAGGTGGGAGGATTTCTTGGGGCCAAGAGTCAAGACCAGCCTGAGCAAGAGCAAGACCCCATATTTACAAAAAATTAAAAAATTGTGCCAGGCATGGTGATTCACACCTGTAATCCCAGCACTTGGGAGACTGAGGCAGGTGGATTGCCCAAGCTCACAGGTTGGAGACCAGCCTGAGCAAGAGTAAGACCCTGTCTCTAAAAAAATAGCCAGGCATTGTGGTGAGCACCTGTAGTCCCAGCTACTTGGGAGGCTGAAGCAAGAGAATCACTTGAGCCTAAGAGTTTGAGGTTGCTGTGAGCTAAGATGCCACAGTACTCTACCGAGGGTGACCAAGTGAGACTCTGTCTCAAAAAAAAAAAAAAATTGAGGCAGGCATGGTGGCTCACACCTGTAAACCCAGCATTTTGGGAGACCAAGGCTGGTGGATTACTTGAACTCTGGAATTGGAGACCAGCCTGAGCAAAATCGAGACCCTGTCTCTAATAAAAATAGCTGGGCATGGCTCAGCATCTGTGGCTCAAACAGCTGAGGCACCAGCCACATATGCCTGAGCTGGTGAATTCAAATCCAACCTGGGCCCACCAAACAACAATGACAGCTGCAACAACAACAACAACAAAAATAGCCAGGCGTTGTGTCAGGTGCCTGTAGTCCCAGCTACTTGGGAGGCAGAGGCAGGAGAATCACTTGAACCCATGAGTTGGAGGTTGCTGTGAGCTGTGATGCCACCACACTCTACCCAGGGTGACAGCTTGAGGCTCTGTCTCAAAAAA
>CAUYPK010056712.1:0-51473 GCA_963574355.1 Loris lydekkerianus | reverse complement strand
GTTTAAACTTATCAGGAATATCCATAGCCGGTTTAACAGGAATAGTCACAGCTGGAAAGCATTTAAGGACGAGTAAGGCATTGTTACCCTTGGCTCCAGGAACTTGATTCCAGACACTAAAAACATCACACCTGCTCCTGGAATTGCCCACCCCCTCATACCTCTGAGCACACCTCCCCCCTCCGCGTGTGTTTATATGGCTGTTGAAAAATAAAGTTCTGGGGAGTTTGATCAGAATACTGTCTTGCTCCCGGTTTTTCGTGTCTCTTGTTCCCACCCACTCCCTCATTTCATGCCCTAGGTCCCTGCTGAATTAGTCCCGCGGGTCGGGGCACTCATGGACAAAGCTCGGCTCAGAGCTGTGGCCTCAGGTCCTCAGATCTGCCCTCTGGGAGAGCAGCCCCTTTTGCGATTTGTATGAAGGGACATGTAGATCCCTGCCCCAAATGTCTAGAATTTAAAGGAAGGCCACATCCTGTTCAGTTCAGTTCTCTTTGCAGCCTCCTCACCTGTCTCCCAGGACCACCCCGAAGCCCTTTTGCTCCATGTTTCTCATCACATGATCCCCCTACTCCACCCCCACCCTGAACTTGAATCACTGAGAGTAGGTAAAATGCAGATGCAGGGTCTGTGCTCCAATCTACCCAATCGGGGTTGCTCAGTGGACCCTTACTAGTCCTTTGGGATTCAGCCTCAAAGCCACCTTCTCTGAAAGAGCCCCTGAGTCTCCAGGGCCGAGCCGGAGCCCTTTCCATGCTGCTCTGTGTTTGCCCATCTGCTGTGTGTCTGCCCCACCAGACAGAGAGCTCTGCCGCAGCGATCTGGCTGGGACATCAGTGCTCTCATGCCCACTCCAGGGCTTGGAAGAGGGTAGGCACATCACAGCGAGGGAGGGAGGGAGTGGTGTGACCAGGTTTGGCTTCTTCCTTCCTGGTTGGTAAAGATTTCGACCAATTCTCCCTAAGACAGACTTAGCCTCTGAGTTAGGGGGACCTGTGCTGCAGCCCTGACTCCCAGACATACAGCAGGGGACTCCTGGGGGCAGCGTATCACGCCATGGGAGTGGGCGTGAGAGCGCTGATGTCCCAGCCAGATCGCTGCGGCAGAGCTCTCTGTCTGGTGGGGCAGACACACAGCAGATGGGCAAACACAGAGCAGCTTGGAAAGGGCTCCGGCTCGGCCTTGGAGACTCAGGGGCTCTTTCAGAGTAGGTGGCTTTGAGGCTGAATCCCAAACGACTGGGCCTGGACCCTCTGCTGGCCTTGCCAAGCCCCTCTTCCTTGGTACTGAACATTTGGTCTAGCTACTGGATAATCCTTCCCTGGGATTCTTCTCCCACATCAACCCACCCTTAAAACCTTGGGACTCCCACCCTCTAAAGAAACAAAGCCCAATATTTGCCTTATTCAGTGTGGTGTGAGTGTGCGTGTGCATATGTGCGTGAGTGTGTGTACAGGGCAGGCATGAAGTATGTGCAGGGTTATATGCTTGCTTGTGCACTGAGGTTGTATGTCTGTGAATAGACATTTGTGAGTGTGTGTGTATAGCCATGGTTTTGTCTGTGTATATACACAGGCTAGCTTTTTTGATATTATATGACTGGGCCTACTTTTATTTCATGTTGTTTTGTCTTAGCCCATCAAACAGTTCTTTGAAAGGTCTCCCTGGATCTCATGAAATCATTATTTACCTGTACTGTCCTTCCTACTAGGCTGTGAGATGCTTGTCCTTGTGTCCCTAGCTTCTAACATGGTCCCTGGCATGTACACAGGGGTGTCCACTCATTCATTCATTCAATAGAATGAATTCAGTCATTCGATATCAGTCTCTGACTGCATGCAGTATGCTGGGCATCAAGCAGTGAGTAACAAGAGACACTGTCACCACCCGCATGGAGCTTACAGTCTAGTGGGAAAGGCAAATATTAATTAAATAATGTAAAATTGTGACTGTTACAAGTATTAAGAAAGAGACACACATAGAATCCTGTCAGAGCATAAAAAGCAGATTAAACTAGTCAGGGAAATGAGAAGCAGATTGCAAGGAAGTGACATTACGGCCGGCATGCGCCGGAGGATTAACTGGAAGGGAGGGGAGTGCCCTTCCCTTCTGGGGACAGAGCACATGGAGTGGCAGGTGAGAAAATCCCTTTAGGGAGAGACGGGAGAGAGGAGGTGTGCCAGGTGGAGGATGAAGACGGGAGAGAGGAGGTGTGTCAGGTGGAGGATGAAGACGGGAGAGAGAAGGTGTGCCAGGTGGAGGATGAAGGTGGAATTGGGTGGAACCCTGCCATGCAGGGCCTTTGTCAGCTGTGTGAAATATGGAGTCTTTCTCCTCAGAGAGAGGGAAGCCACAACGGAGTGGAGCAGGCAGATGGCACGATCAGAGTCGTACGTGGCTGCTGAAGAGGGGTGACAGGGGAAAGGCAAACCCATTCGTGGGTAGATCACATAGGAGATAGGAACAATGGCGGCTTGGACTGGGGTGGAGAGGGAGGGAAGCAGCAGCTCAGAGACGTGCAGGAGATGAAGCCGGCAGATGGTGGCAGTGGGCTGACCACGGAAGACCTGGGAGAAAGAAGAGCTGAGGACGGAAAGAGGCGCCTTCACGTTCCAGAGAACACTCCAGGAGGACCAGTTTGGGAGGCAAGACCCCGAACTCAGTCTTAAACCTCCTGAGTGTGCTGGCCCTGTGAGATATCCAGATGAGATCTCAGAAGGCGGCAGTGGGATATGTGGGTCTGGAGCACGCACAGGGAAGGGGATTAATAATTGTGTCCCGAATTGATGTCCCCAGCTTCTCACTGCCTTCCACCATTTCTTTTCATCAAGACAGAGTGATGGGTCTTAGAAAATTTAGAAGTAGACGTGACTCACCTTGGATAGAGACTTTGGAAATGAGAAGACTCTATAAACCCAAGTCATTACCAACTGCCAGGTGTACAGAGTTTTACAGCTCACAAGGGGCTCTAAGTCATTTGAGCTTCACAATAACCTGGGATTATTACATCCATTTGAGGTGACATGGCTTGTCCTGAGAGATCATGTATTGGATCAAGTGTAAACTACTTTCTTATTATCATCTGCCTTCTGAAAGAAGTGGGACTGCAAAATGCCTCCCGTAAGGGACACATGAATTCAATCCATTTTACATATATCCTTGAGCACAAATCGAAAAGGCAAGGAGGAGGCTACGAGTCACACAGAAGGGTCCCTGCCCTTGAGAAGCTCACAGTCTAGGGAACAAGAGTCCCAGCTGATTCTACTGTAAGAAATAAAGCCATGAGCACTATAGGAGGCCCCTTTAAATAATGTTTCCCTGATTATGAAAGTAGAAATGTCTGGCGTAGACAGTTGTAAATGTCTAGTGTAGAGGTGTGCAAAATACAGACCATGAAAAAGAGAAAGCATCTGTGATTCACCCAGAAGTAAACAAGTCATTTTTGTTCATTTGCAACATTTTAAAAATGTTGTTTATTTAATTTTGGCACACACTTATAGTGGACATTTCGGTAACTTAAGTCAATAAATTGCCTTCTGTGCTTAAGCTGGTTTTAGTTGACATTTCTGTAATTTGCAATCAAAAGAATCTTGACCTATAAGGTTATTTTGAGAATTGAATAAATTAAATTATACAAAGGGCTTAATACAATACAGTACCTGGAATATAGAAGGTGCTCAATTAGCAATAGGTGCTCCTTTTCTTATTCAATCTATTACACTGGTGGGGCCAGCTACACAGAAGGCCTTTACACAGAGTAATAAACACCTCTGTGGGAGAAAACTGATTTTGAAGGAGGAGAAATTCAAGCACACAAGACTATTTCAGTAAGAAAACCTTGGTCTGTAGGACAAGAGGCAGTTCTGAGTACAGGCCGGTGTTTACTGGTCAAAATGGTCTCCTGGTCAGCTCCATCACAGTCCGCCTGCTCAATGGAAGACTGGGATGAGACAGAAGCAGAAGGCCAGCAATTTTCTGTAAGTCAAGCCAGAAGTTTCGAACACCCCTCCAGAAGACACTGGGGCACAAAGAACTTAGGGTGACTGCCAACAGAAGTCAGCTCAAGAAGGAAAGATAGAGGCCTCTATTATTTTGCAAAAGAGCACCAGGAACCTTTGTTACTTTGAGACATCTCACACTGAAAGTTCAATTAAGACTAGTTTGCTCTGAGAAACTCAATACCCCACTACAAATAAATCTAATCTCTTTGAGACATTGTTTCTCAGCATTTAATATAAGCAGCCCCTGGGGGACAAAAATATATATAAAATACAGGTTGTGCCTGAGGGTTAATCGCCTAAAGGGAGAAAAAAAGTCTTTACTTATTTGTTTTTAACTCATCAAACTATATCAATAGCATCTGCGGTCTCATATGAAGCTAATGGATCTTCATAAAATTTTAAGCATGGCTAAGCTCATATGCTCCATCCGTTACCCTGCGGAGTTAACCAGTGTCTCTATGACATAATGAGAATTGTCATTTGAGGAAGAACTAAACATGTCTGAGCTGACTCTTGTATAATTTTTTATCTCCCATGTTGTGGAGGGAGCAAAGGCCGTAATGAAACCCATTCAAGTGTCAGAAGCTTTTTTGCAGATGTACATGTTGACCTCTTCTCTTTCAATGGAGAGACCCCTTGCCTAGCTCATCCCCGAGTCCTGGACCCAGAACCTCTTTGTGGGGCTGGTGTCTGGGGAGGACAGACATGGGCCCTCACTTGTCACCTCTTTATCCTGTGTGCAGGAGAATTCAGGTCTCTGCTCTTGTTGACTTTCTCAGCTCTTCATGAAACCCTAATCCATATATATAAAGCAATCCTCTGTGAAAGACCAAAGCATTGTCCTTTAATTGCTTTCATCAGACATTTGACAGCTGTGAGGACACTTAAATTCTTTGAGTCTCAGAGCGATAATAGTCTGGGTAGTAATCCAGAGCTCAGATCAAAAAAACAGTATAAGAGACAGTGCATAGAACTAGGTGATGATACTTTCAAAAACCTAGAGAGAGTGGACGACTTTTTCAGCAAAATACAAATTATCTAAATTGACCTCAAATACAAATTATCTAAGTGACAACTTGGAAAAATTAGAAGGGTTTTCAAGAACTTCCATTAAAAAGAGCTAAAACCGGGTTTGAACACCTGAATTTGGTCAACCCTTGAAAAATAGATAATTTCTGATGTTAAAAATATTTCAAACCACATTCAAAAGTGAGGAAAATAACCAGTTTATCTTACGAAATGTATGTAACAGTAATACTAAAAGTAAAGACACAAAGAATCATGCCAGAGACCAGTCTTACGGATGGATATAAATACAGTAAACACAGATATTGTCAATATTAGTGAATAAAAACTAATGTATCAAAAACATTCACTATGACAAAGAAGGCATTATTTGAGGAATGAAAAGTAGGTCCAATGTAAGGAAATCTATCATGGTCTTCTACTATACCAAAATATTAAAGGATAAACATATAATGCTAAAAAATTTTTCATAAAATTTAGGACATCTTCCCAATAAAGACTTTAAGAAAGAAAAGGAAGAAGGAGGAAAAGGAGGAGAAACGAAAAGAATAGGAAACTACGTAAATAGAAAAGTCTAATTACCAAAAACCACCAGCAAACATCATTCTCAACTCGGAAACACTAAAAACATTGGAATTAATCCATAAAGCCACAGTAATCAAATTATCATGAAACACACACACATACTTTCAGTGGAGTAGCAGCAGGCAAATAGATCAATGGAACAGAATAGAGAATCAAGAAATAGATTCCACCATAGATGTAAGAATTTAAACATACGACAAAGATCCATTTTTCTTCAATTTAGGGAGAAACAAATGTTATGCTTAGTAAGGGCTACCGGCACAACTGACTATCCACCTGAAAAATTAGTAATTTGAACTCTTATAGTCTATAAAAAATTTCAAAATTGATTAAAGACTTTTTATAAAAATAAATAAATAAATAAATAAATGCCATAGAAGAGAGTACTTAGAGACAGAATCAAGGGATTGGAGAGACGGTCTTAAAAAAAAAAAAACTATAAAGACTTTCTTGAAGTACAAAGCTTTAAAACTTTTATACGATAAAAAGCACTATCATCAAAAGCCATAGGCAAAAAAAAAATAGATTTGGAAAAAAGTATTTGTAATACAGGTAGCAAATAAAGGAATATCTACAAAATAATACATTCTTAACGAGAAACTCAGCCCGAAAGCAAATGGTCAAGGATAGATACAGGCAAAAAAAAAACAGAAGAGGAATCTAAATGGCAGCAAGGATACAAAAAGATGGTAGAACTCCTTTGTGGTCAAGAAACTGCTAATCAACCTAAACAATAGGATAACACTTTATCCTCATCAGACTCACAAAATTAAAGAGTCTACCACCTGCTGCCAGTGCAGATGCCCCACTCATACATCGCTGGTGGAAATGTGAATTGCCATAGCCTTTTTAGAAACCAATTTGACAATATTGATTATAAGTAAAACTAACCAAAACTTCAAATTTGGAAATCTATTCCCTAGAGATAAAAATTCTGGTCTATTGGGACACATAGGGAGCGAGGAGTGGGCAGGAGAGAGGGGGATGGGTTTGCTCCAGCTTGATGTGCACCATGTTAGAGTGTATGGCACATCTTTTGGCAGCAGGACATAATTATAAGAGGTATCTAACTAACAAATGCAAACATTGTAACCTAATTCTTTGTACCCTCAAATTAACCTAAAACAATAAAAAAGTAAATTAAAACCACATCTAGGTGCATCTTGGAAGGGTGCAGGTGAAGTTTACTAAGTGTAGAGTATAAGGGTTTGAACACAATAATTAAGAAAATGCCATGAAGGTGATGTTAACCAGTTTGGTGAAAATATTTCAGACTGTATATGGAACCAGCACGTTTACCTCATGATTGCATTATTGTACACAGCTATGATGTAATAAAATAAATAAATAAATAATTTTTAAAAAGTAAATAAAAATAAATATAATTAAGCTCTAAGAAAAAAAAATATTTATTGCTGCATTGTTTTAGTGATACCCCCCCCCCCCAAAAAAAAAAAAACAGGCCATGCATGATGGCTCACACCTGTAATCCTAGCACTCTGGGAGGCCAAGGCAGGAGGATCACCTGAGCTCAGGAGTTCGAGACCAGTCTGAGCAAGAGTGAGACGCTGTCTCTACTAAAAATAGAAAAGTTAGCCCAACGTTGTGATGGGTGCCTGAAGTCCCAACTGCTTGAGAGGCTGAGACAGGAAGATTGCTTGAGCCCAAGAGGTTGAGGTTGCTGTGAGCTATGATGCCACAGCACAACTCTATGCAGAGCATCAGAGTGACACTTTGTTTAAAAAAAAATATAAAAAGAAGATTAAAAAAAAGGAAAACGGAAAGGAAGGAAAGGAAAGGGAATACCCAGCATGAAGGAATGGGGGAAATTTTGTGATATACCTCTGCTATGAAATAATATCTGAAAATAAGCAATCCAACTGATTTGGAGGGTTTCTGTGAAATGTTTTTGAGAAAGAAACACAAGATGTGTATGTTAATATTAGGTTATTAAGTATGAGATATCCAATTTCCTTAAATATTAAGCTGGATAATTGATATCTCCTTCCTTTCACATTGATACTTCTTATTTGAATTTTATTGTGAAGGTACATCCCCAGTCTTTCAAAGACATATTTTGGCTTATAATTATCTTTCAAAAAAATTTTAGAGCAATTTTGTGAAACTATGAGTAAGTCAAAAATTATTTTCAAATATGAGTTGTGTTACAGAACCAACGCAGGGCAGATAGCTTGAAATATCAGTAAGTGCTTAGGAAGGGTGTGGTTAATGAACACACAGTACGTCACTGGTTTGAGAAGTTCCATTCTGCTGATTTTAATCTTGAAAAGGTGCCAGCCACATAGGCCACTTGAGACCAATGTGCATAATAACGACCTGAAGGCTGGAGTGGAAGTGAATCCATCTCAACCCACACGTGAATTAGCAGCAAGGTTTGATATTACTAGTCCAACAATATTGGACAATTTGAAACAAATTGGCAAGGTAAAGAAGCTGGATAGATGGGTTCTGAAAGAATTATATGAGCATCAGAATGGAAATTGTCTCAAAGCTTGCCTTTCTTTGCTGTTGCAACATAAAGGTGAACCATTCCTACACTGTATTTCTATGTATGATAAAAACAGATCATTTTGAGAATCACAAGCATTTGGCACAAAGGATGGCTGCCAATGATGAAGCGCCACAAAATGGTCAAAAAACAAGCATTCATCAAGAATAAAAAAAAAAAAAAAAAAAAGCTAATGGCGTCTGCTTGGTGGTCAAGCACTGGAATTATCCAATACAGCTTCATGAAACCTGGCAATTGATAACAGTGGATGTCTGCTGCAACCAATTGGATGAAATGATGAGGATGCTTGGAATGAAGCAGCTATGATTGGTCAACAGAGACAGGCCAAACCTCTCGCAAGACAATTCTCGACCACGTGTCACACAAACAACACTGCTCAAACTATCGAAGCTGAACTTGGAAACTTTCTCATCCACCTTATTCATCAGACTTGCACCAATTGATGACCCCTTCTTCCAGGATTGGACCACCTTTTACAAATAAAAATACTCAATTCTCAACAAGCTGGGGAAAACACCTTCCATGATTTCATTGCCACTCGCTCTCTAGCCTGCTTTGCTGTGGGTATAAACAAGCTACCATTAAGATAGCAAAACTAGGGTGGTGCCTGTGGCTCAAAGGAGTAGGGCACCAGCCCTGTATGCTGGAGGTGGTGGGTTCAAACCCAGCCCCAGCCAAAAACTGTAAAAAAAAAAAAAAAAAAAAAGAGATAGTAAAACTATGTTGATAATTTAGGGGTAGACTTCGATTAATTGTACTGCTTCTTTTAGAGATATAATAAACTACACTTTTGATTCAAACTCAGACATTTCATATTTAATGACCTAATACAATTCTTTCTGGCCAAGTAAGTAAACTTGTGTACATGGAGAAAAATGTTGAAGGGTGTATCCCAGGTTTTCGATCAAGGTCGCAGGGGAGATGGTTGGGGCAATAACGGGTAATGAGGAGGAAAGAGCAAGAAAGAGGTACACAGAAAGAACAGACGTGCGCTCCCTGGACTCTGACAGTGTCTAGCCTCCCTGGGTGGTTTTCTCCCCCACAGAATGGAAATAATAATAGGAGCCCCAGCAGAGAGTGGTGTGGATCAGTATCTGGAGCTCCATAAATTATAACTACCGTTGTCCTCATCAGATCATCGTGGTTACTCCAGAGTCAAAGGGGTGCCTAACTCTGCCACCCCAGCCATGGCCAGTTCTAGGCCAGCAAGCTGAGGTCCTGGGGCTCGACCCATTCCTTTCTAACCTGGGTGCCCCTCCTGGAAAGCCCAGCTGTAGAGGGGCACATGCGCTCTGGTCCTTCCTCACTTTGCCAAACATAAGCCCACAGGCCCTTCCCCCTCAAGGATACTGTCACTCTTGATTAGAGAGGTGATTAGAACTCTAGATTAGGTTCTGCCCAGAACAGGTGGGGCAGAGAGAAAGCTGAGGCAGTGACCAACGTTCCAGAACTTCACAAGTTTGGCCTGGTCTTGGCTCCAGCCTCCGGTTCTGAACACATTTTCCTAGAGGGTACCTGGAAGCCCCATTAACTACTCCGGTGCTTCTAGGCAAGCCTGCGCCCTCCACAGCCTTCCCTAGGCCTGGCTGGCCTCTCCTCCCCTGAACTACTAGCCCAGTGGTTCTCAACCTTCCCAATGTCACGACCCTTCAATACAGTTCCTCATGTTTGTCATTTTAATTCAATGAAATGGTTACATTTTTCTGCCTTCCACCCTGCCCTGTTGAATGTACCTTTCTAATTTCTTAATGATATCTTGGTCAGAAGCTAGAGCCATTTGGTCACTCCGGGTTATGAGTTTTTTAACTCCAGTCTTAAGTGTTCTTGTTTAAAGCACCATCTCATATCCACCCTAGCTCCTGACACCTGCAGTATGAAGGGGAGTCCGGCTAGTCCTTCTCTGCTCCTCCTCCCTTCCTCCTCACCCAGGGAGTCGGGGCCTGGGGGAAATGTGAGGGAAGGGACACATTTTCTCGCCCGCACTGCTCCTCACCTTCCTGGACTCCATGCCCTCTGAGAGGCAGGCGTGGGACCTGTTTTGATCCCCCTTTTCTCCTGCCTGTGTGACACACACCCAGTCCCTTGGCCAAGTATTGGGAAGAGAACTCCAGCCCCACTGCCTCTCCTGCTCCCTCTTGGCCCAGGGGACCTCCTGCCTCTTTGCCACACCACACAAGGGAGGAAGGGCTTCCCCACTTCCATCCCCACTCTGCGCTCTTTGTCTACTCTTCCCCTCACTTTTCCTGTGATAGAGCCTGGCCCTTAGCTAGAGCGCCACCACTTTCTTCAAGTCCCTTCACTTAGCTGAAGGCAGAGAATAGACCACCCCTTCTCTCCTCCCCCAGTGGAAAGAGAAAAGTCACCGCACTCTGCCTCTACGTTAACCATCCACAGCCCCCCCACATCCCCTGGCGCATGGCGAGCACAGTGTTCCCAGTTTCCTCACCACACAGGATGATAATGAAACCAATGAAACCCCAAGACCGCTTACCTCCTGCTTCTGCAGACTCCTAGTGTTGAAGTGGTATCCTGCGTGAACGGAGTAGGTGGGCCCATTTATAAATGTGGCAGTATATGGCACCTATAAATGCCAACTCTGGTTTTTCCAATTTCAAGAAAACACATGAAAGGGGAAAGGGAGGGGAGGGAAGGAGAGGGGGGAGGATGGGTGGAGGGAGGGTAATCAGTGGGACCACACCTACTGTGTATCTTACAAGGGTACATGTGAAACTTACTAAATGTAGAATATAAATGTTTTAACACAATAACTAAGAAAAAGCCAGAAACGCTATGTTAACCAGTGTGATGAAAATATTTCAAATTGTATATAAAACCAGCGCATGGTACCCCATGACTGCATTAATGTACATAGCTATGATTTAATTTAAAAAATAAAAAACAATTAAAAAATAAAACACACGAAGTTCTATTCAACATGCTATTACAAAAATATAGATCCTCAACCTTGATGACATGGAGCTATGGATTCTCTAGGAATCTGGTGGTTTGGTCTCATCTTAAAAACCCTAGAACACAGAAAAACGTGTGTCAGCCATGGGGACATCCCAAGCAAGGTACCCCATGTTCCCCTGTACACCTGTAATAATCCCATCCCTGCATCTTGTCTATACCTGTCCTCTCTAGTGACCTCACAAAAGCACCTTGCAGGTGCCCTGCCCCACACAGATAGCCAAGGTCCCTGGGAGGCTGATCTGGGCGTCACAGTGCTGCTCCCCTTTGCTGTGGTTAGGGGATCCCTGGAGGCAGCTGTCCCAGGTACAAGACGTGACCCTCAAGTTCTGGACTCTGTCTTCCCACCATCCCAGCACACCAGCGCCTCAGGCACTTACCTAATGTCCCCAGAGCAGAAGGCTACTCGAGATGACATCACAGCAGGTGCAGATCGGGCCTGCCAGGTGTACAGTCGGCTCTGCTGGGGGGGCCGCTGTGAGACTCGGGGTTCTCATCTGCCATCGTGGCTGTGCTGATGGAGCATCTTCAAATTGTCTCCCTCCTAAACTAAGAGATGGCCATTTAGCTGCAGTACACAAATTCAATTTAAGAACCCAAATGATACCACCCGAGTCTCATTGGCAGGAATTATGGTTCTTGAATCAGCCACATGCTGCAGAATAAGTGAAATCGTCAACACAGGGAAATGTGTTTGAAAACATGATGTGATCTATGGCTAAAGCCTGAGGATTCTGCATCCGCCTCAGAAATACTCTACTGACAGAGGAATTTCCTCACTGACTAGCTGTCTCTTGAATAGATTGTATGTCTTGTTCATTACATGGTCTGCCCTGCCCCCACTGACAGCCACACCAGGCCTGGCACATGGCACAGCCACTGGGCCAGTTCCCCACCCAAAGGCCAGCTCTGCCCTAAGTTCTTGATCAATCCCCACCTCAGCCCCAAATCACTCAGGAATCCTAAACCAGAGACTTTGGCTACCATGCCTGTGCCTATCCTGATCCCTGAAGCAAACACCCATCCTGACAATTTCCAGGGCTCACGCCTCAGCTTATGCCCTGAACCTACCATCTAACTGGACATGAGCTTCCCATCACTGTGCCACACTGGAATTTAGTCATTCATTCATTCACAGACTTGAGAAATATAGAACATTTGCTAAAGCCACATAATTTCCTGCACCCTAGAGATATAGCAGTAACAAGATGACTTGATTCCTGTCTGCCAGGCCAGGACAGCCACACCAGGCCCGGCGCATGGCGAGCACAGTGTTCCCAGTTTCCTCACCACACAGGATGATAATGAAACAAAGGTCTGACAGCCTTCAGGTGCAGCTGAGGGAAGGCGCTGCCATTAGAAGTTCAATGTGAAGTTGAGTCTCTGGGACTTCTGGTCACAACTACTTGTATGTCCCTGGCATGAGACTCATCACACCATATCACAGCTCTTGTTGCATATTTTGTCTGCTCTGCTAGGCCAAGTTTCAGTAGTGCAGAGTTGCTGTCGGTACCGCCCAATCTGTGCAGTGCCCAGGTGTGTGTTATTCTGCCGGGCTCTCCAGGCAAGGGCAGCTGCTGTTCTTAGTTTCCTCATGACGCAGGATGATAATGAAACAAAGGTCGGACAGTTAGTGATTGTAGTGTCCACCTCACTTTGCTGTATTTCTCTGCTGGCCAGGAGCTCTCGCTTCAGTCACTTCCAGCCATGGGAAGCTGCAGTTGATTGTATCCTGGTCTGTGTCCTGCACCCTGGGTTCCTACCACTAATCTCCTAAAGCTGGTTCCAAGAGATCTTTGCATCTATGGTGAGACTTAAGAACTTGGCTGTGCCAGCCCACAGTCCCTGGAACCTGTGTACACAGGTGCTGCCAATACTGGGCTCCTCCCTATGGCCACTTGGGTACCCACTTTCAGGCCCTCAGCAAGGAGAGGAGAGAACTGAGTGTGGGGCCAGCAGAGGGATGCTCTAGTCTTTCTTAGAAGCACAAAGCTGTGCCTCAGAGCTGGCCTGAGGCTCCTGAGCATGCAAGCCACCTACAGCCACCCCCAAGATAGACACCACTGTGTGTGCCTAGCCCAGAAAGCTAGCCCAGAATCAGGGAAGACCGCCAGTGCCCAAGCAGGAAATTCTTAGCAGGTGGCCCCAGATTTGTGATGATCCCTTTCAAATTTAAAGACACCTGGGATGAGGCTTTCTTTATGATACCTTGGGAAGGTTCCAGAGACACAGCAAAGCCAAACGCCCTGTACAAAGCCAAAAGGATTTGGAGGAAGCATACTATAAGCAAGGTACCTAATAACAAAAATAGCAGCTAATCCACACATGCCTATGTGCCAGGCATTTAACTACCATTGTACAAACATTAGCTCAGGAAATTCTGAACAACTCTATAATGTCAGTACTGTTATTATGCCCATTTTACCGATGAGAAAACTGAGGCACCTGTGGTGAATGGAAAGCACCTCCTTCTCATCAGCATTGCTATGATTTGCAATAATAAACAGCAGCTAGAAAATAGAAATATCAGAATTCTGCAATGAAACTAAAGAGGACATGTCTTCAGGACCTAGGAGGATGTCAGGTGAGAAAGTACAGGAGAATTGGGGAATGAGATATGACTTTTTCTGAAATGTTTCTGCTTCCAATTGCACTGTATTTTCTATATCTCCTCTCAGAAAGAGATTCTGCAGACAATCTGAGCGGCAGTCTCAACCTTGGCTATACATTTAGAATCCCCTGGGAAGATCTGTAAAATTATGATGCCCAAACCAATGGAATCAGAAACTCGGGGGTGGGGGTGGGAAGCAGGCATCAGCGTTAATGAAAGGCCTCACTGATTTAAGGCAAGAGTCCATCCCTTCTGCGGAAAGCCCTATGGTCTAAGTGCAGGTGACCATGGCAGTTGAAATACTAATGAGCAAAATGTGAGTAGCTAATCACAAGTCCCCTCTTCTGGGGCCAGAGCCACCTGGAGAAAGGAGGTACAGTCAACAGGCCAAGGAGAAGTGTGTGTGATGGTCAGTGGGTCATGAAACACCTGACCCAAGCTCCATTGTGCCTGCTGAAAACCTCAAAGGCAATGTTTGCAGATAGGAAGCTGAATGTGTTTGATCCACAGAGAGAAGAAGCAATTTCGAAGACCACAGATGTTGCTGACAATGTAAATGCCTCTGTGGGTAGAATGGAAACACCGCAAACAGAGCGTGGCCACTGGAGCAGAGTCAGCTCATCTGCGCCTGGTGTTAGACAACAAACATTCTCCCCATGGTTACCTCGTCTGTTAGAACAACCCTCTGGCCATGCTGCCATGGCCAAAAAGTCTGAAGTCTGATGTCAGAGCAGAAAATAAAAATGCCTTGAAGCAGAAATTCTTGGGATTAAAATCTTTCTTGACACTTACTAGCTCTGAGTCTAACTATCCCCTTTGAGACTTTTTTAACATGTAAAAGGGGCTCATGAATTCACTTGACAAATACCTAGGAGCATCTGCTGTGCAGGCATTGTTTAAGACGCAGGGGACGGAGCAGGGAAATACACCAGTGGAAATCTCTGGGTACTTGGAGTTGAGGGGAAATGGACGATAAACCACCAAATACGTAAAATATACAGTATGTTAGAAGTGCTGTGAAGTTACATAAAACAGGGAAAGGGATAAGGATGCCACCGGATGTGGAATATAAGTTTGAGGGTGATCAAGGGAATAACTCCCCAAGAGGATGACATCTGAGTAATGACCTGAAAGAGAAAAGGTAGCAAATGAGGAGAATGTTCCAGACAGAGGGAGCAATAGTGCAAGTGCCCTGAGGTGAGGATGTACCCAGGGTGCTGTTCTCGAGGGTCAATGTATGCATACGTATCTATCTACAGTTGGCCCTTTATAACTCTGGGTTCTAAATCTGTGGACTCAACCAACCACAGATCGAAAATAATTTTTAAAAGTGAATGGTTGTGTCTATACTGAACATATACAGACTTTTTACCCTTGTTATTGTTTCCTCAACAATACAGTGTAACAACTATTTACATAGCAATTGCATTACATTAGGTATTATAAGTAATCTGGAGATGATTAACCTATATGGCAGGATGTGCATAGCTTATATGCAAACCCTATGCTGTTTAATATCAGGGACTTGAGTATCTGTGGATTTTAGTCACCTTGGGGGGTTTTGGAACCAATCCCCCACAGATACCAAGGGGTGACTGTATAGATGTATATATATGCATCCGTGTACAGATATATGTGTGTGTATGAGTACTTATATAATACATACATATATAAGTATGTATGGTGTCAGACAGCAAACATCCTTTTTCTAGGATGACTTGGCAAACTTAATTGTTAGCCAATTAGCCATGGCTTAATTTGCTAACAATTAAGTTTGCCAACTCATCCTAGAAAAAGTGCCATAGATACCTCATTGCCAAATGTGGTAACCTTCAAAGTTCTTCCCTTGGGAAGCCATGCACTGACATCACGACCACCTAGTTCACCTTCAAAGCCATTTTGGAACTCATATTCTGGAATAACCATCAGAGCTGTCATCGTACAGCACACAGAAACACACAACAGCAATAATGAATGCCACTCAGCAAGTCACAACTGCACGTCAACATGAACACAGCTGTGAGACACTGATATACCAAAGTTATGAAACCTTATCAAGTTGTTTGTACAGTACAGCCAATGTAAGTACAGTGGAAAGTGCTCATACGTAATTGTCAGACCTCACCCAGTGACAGCTCTGATGGTATACACACACACACACACACACACACATAATTTGGGGAAGAAGGTGGGACTAACTTGGAAATCCCCTAATAGAGTTGAATAACTTGGGGACCATCCCTGCTAAAAGGAGGGTCTGTCACCTACTTTGGTTGGCAAAAAGGGAGCCATTTATAGCTCTCTTGGTTGTTTTTACAAGCTAATCCAGGCCAAGACAAGAACCAAATGTTAAAAACCATTGTTTGGTAAAAAATGAGGTCCAAACTTTTCATTAAGGAAAACATCCCTTCCTCAAAAGAGTTTATGCTATGTTGTTTTTAGCGAAAACAAATGCTCCCCTTGGCAAGGTACACTCACTTCTCACTCAGATGAGCCCAGGAGGAAATAGCCCATATCCCTTTATGGTGGGTAGTTTGTTTTTCGTTTGTTTGTTTGTGACAGAGTCTCACTATGTCTCCCCCAGTAGAGTGCTGTGGCGCCACAGCTCACAGCAACCTCAAACTTTTGGGCTCAAGCCCTTCTCTTGCCTCAGCCTTCCTTGTAGCTGGTACTACAGGCGCCCACTATAAGATCCGGCTATTTTTTGTTTGTTTAGCAGGCTCGGGCTGGATTTGAACCCACCCAGGTGCATGTGGCCGACAGCCTAACAGCTGAGCTACAGGTGCCGAGCCCACAGTGGGTAGTTGCAAAGGGATTCAGAAACTATCCCATAAGCCCCCAGACCCCTCTTTCTCAGAAATACCAGAATCTTGGCACCATTATCCTAAGGAAGACGAAAGCACTCCAGTTTGCACAACCTAAAGAATTTGAGGGAAGGAAACTCATTTTCTTATGAGGGCAACAAGGGTGGCATAAAACCCAACAGACTTGAAAAGGCACCAAATGGAATGAAGAAACAGGTCTGGGGGTCGGTAGGCTGCTTCTCTAAGGTTCTTCCTCCAAATCTTAGGGAAATGATCAAGCTAGGTACAGCTCTTTTCCTCCCACAGAGGTGTAGATAAAACCTTCCACGCCATCATGAATACAATCGGGGAATGACTGGGAAAGTAGGGATAACCCGGAGAGGAGACGTCAGTGCTCCCCTGTGATCATTTGGGGGACAAGCAGGCTGGAAGGGCATGTCCCCCTGACATGTTAGCATTAGTGAGCTAAGTTCAGTGACAAACAATCCGAGACCTTGGGACATGGGTCCGGAGCTTCTCCTGGTGCTTCTACCTCCAAGTAGTGACAAGAATAAAGCTCTTTCAACACAGTCCTTGGCCTGCAGCTAAATGATGTGGAAAAATGAGAATGGGCAATGTGTATAGTTTTATGACCAGGACAGAAAGTGGCATATATTACTTCTGCCTATACCCCATTGGCTGGAATCCAATCGGAGGCAGCATACTAATTGCTAATAAAATTGTGAAGTTTACTATTTCTATGTTCCCTACTAGTACTGTCACTGCCACACCCCCTTTGTGACTGCTGGTAGAACCATTGCCAGTTAAAGCCAGCAGAAGAGGCAGAAAATCTTTTCTGCCTGCAGCCATCACAGGCAGAAAGACCCCATCCTCCATGCTAGCATGCAGCACCCTCTTACCATGATCAAGGGTAGGTCCAGAGGAAAGTCATGGTGAGGGTGAATGTTACCACACCTGAGGCTCTGTCCTAATTTAATTTTGCCTGGGATTTTCATAGGCTGTCTGGCAGTTTGGGCTCAAGTGCAGATATAAAATCATCCAAAAACACTCCTCTCAGATCTGATATTTCATTAGCCATTGGTCCAGAAATTTCTTGACTATTTATATAGCTCAGCTTTAGGACAGGAAAAAGGGAATGTACTCCAGAGCAGGAAGGTAGCATTCCTGGGTCATGCTCTATCCACAATATATTCCACCTTTATGAAATTAATAGCCAATATAGAATGTAGGTCAGAATCTTTTTGGTATTGAAGCAATTTGCCTCTGTCCGATTCCGGTTTAACCTAATCCAGATCATCTTCACTGTCAAAATCAATTTCATCAATACTTTGGTGGGGAGGACCTCGAGCCCCACCTATGCCAAGAGATCCCCCAGCCTGAGCATATTGCAGCCACCAAATTCTGCTTACAACTAATAGAAGGAATCTCACAATTTTGATCATGGTGGTATCTCTGAGATATCCTTGAGCAATACAAGCTGTATCTCAGGACTATCCACTGGGGGAGAGACGGCGGGAAGAATGTATTCAAGAGTTTTTATCTCCCATTGGTCAAAATTTTGTTTTATGGGATGTTACACTTTCTTGCAGTTCTGTGTTCTCCTTGTATGGGTGGGTGCACGCCACGGTTTTACAACAGCATCGGCAGGGGATTCCTAGGGTAGGAGAGAAGCGGTTCATGAACAGATCTCAGGTGAGAAACTCTGAAGTTATACCTGTGTGAAACACATCAAAGACCACTACTACTGTTTGCCTGTTTGTCCCCTACAAAATTCAGGTTGAAATTTAATTGCCATTGTAACAGTATGCAGAGATGGAATCTTGAAGAGGTGATTAGGTCATGAGGGCTCCACCCTCATGGGCAGCATTGGTGCCATTATAAAAGACTGAGTTCAGTGGGGTGGGGCCTTGGTGTGTGCCACACCTTTTGGGGGCAAGACACGATTGCAAGAGGGACTTTGCCTAACAAATGCAATCAGTGTAACCTGGTTTCTTTTACCCTCAATGAATCCCCAACAATAAAAAAAAAAAAAAAAAGAAGAAATTGGGAAAAAAAAAACTGAGTTCAAACCCCTCCTGCTCTCTCTCACCCTCCCACCTTGTGATGACAAGCAAGAAGGCCCTCACCAGGCGTTACCACCTTGACATTGGACTTCCCAGCCTCCATAACTGGGAGCGAGTAAGTTTATCTTGATTATAAATTTTCCAGTCTCAGGTACGAACTGGATTAAGCAGTATGAAACGGACTAGATGCTCATGCAGAACCGGTCATTGCAATGGTGCAATTCTCTCATTGTAGCTGCAACAAAAAAAAGGTGACACTGAGAAGTGGTTGATGACAGTGTTCTATTAGTTATAAGCAATAAGAAAGAGGCATGTGGTCCATAGGAAATTATTCAAAGGTGTCTATTGTTATTATTGTCATCATCATTATTATTATGAGTTAGGCACAGACATTCTTGGTAACGGACCTCTATCCTGAAGTCCCAAGCTCTATCTACCATGATTTAGGGCAAGAGTTCAAGCACTCTCCACAGGGTTTACATTTCTGACCCAGACAGGACCCAGATGGAGTAAAGCTCTCTTAAAGCCTCACCTGCACCAACTCACACCCCGACTTCTAACTAACTCTAACTGGAAGCCCTCGAGTCCAAGGCTGGTGATTGCTGCTGCACTGAACTCCCTGGAGACCAAGGAAAATGTCCATTAAGATGTGTTCTGCCCTGCTGCTCTGACAAGCTGCATTAAAATCCAGGAACTGAACTTCATATGATTGGGTCTGAAGTGGCATAGTTAAGAGATGCAATTAGCTGCTAAAAGTGTGGGTCACAATCCAGATTGTCTATCCCTGGGAGGCCATCAGTCAGGAAGCAGACACAGCCATCCTTAGCCCACAGTGCTCATGGCTTTACTTCTTATAGAGTTTGCCCCCATAGTGGGCACAGCATGAAATTTTAACCCTAAAGAGATGGGTCCAAAATGGTGAGTTAAGATGTTGGTGCTCACCTTCATACAACTTCATATCTGTTTCTCATTGTTTTGGGGGTAGCTGGTGATTACAGACAAGCAGATAAAGGGGAGGAAATGGTGAGACTTGTTATGGTGAGAAGCACACTGGATTTAAACTAAGATCATTTTTGTTTCAATTCCAGCTATGCCTCTTACATGCTCTGTTACCATGGGCAGGTTACTCGACTGCGCTGAGCTTGTTTCAATTCTGAAATAAAGCAGAAATACCCACCTGGCCGTGAGGAAACATACGTTAGAAAGCCTGGCACTGTATCTGCCACTCACTCAATACCTACTTTGCAGGTAGATTCTGGCTCTGGCTCCAGTCAAGACAAGAATATGTGTGTGTGTATGTGCGTGCATGTGCACGCGCATGTGCACACTACGTCCTTCACAGCAAGGTACAGAGGGCTGGATGACACAGAAGATAGGGTTGGAGTGACCCCTTGGGTGTCATGGAAACAGAGTGTGGGTGGTGGGTATCACCCATCCCCTGCCAGACCCAGATTATTCAGACTCAGGCTCTGCTTCCAGAGGGTAAGCAATGATCCCAGCGCTCACTGCCTGCAGAAACAGGCCTCTGACCAGCTATTTTCCTTTCTGGCTTAATGGGGGCCAAATATACAATATTAGTGCCTACCAATGATGGGCATCAAAGAGTTCTGGCTCTGGAGTCACTAACTACCTTGAATCCTGGCTCTGCCCTTACTAGGTAAATTATTTAACCTGTTTATGCCTTAGTTTTTTCATATATAAAATGGAAGTTACGTTTATAGATCTCTCATAGGATCATTTGAAGTGCCAAAAAAATGTATACACATTTTAAGTGATGTTATTATCTATGTATTATTATTTGAAGTTGAATTGAACTATGATAGCAATGTGTAGTATGATGTTTGCTCAAAAGGTGGAGCTTCCCAAATGAATGCTAGCATCACCATGTGACAGGCAGGGCAGTCCAAGACAATGGCAGAAGCACGGTTGTTGTCGGGGGCACACAAGACCATTGGGAAGTGGTGTTTTAAATTCGAGGTTGTTGTGGAAATACAACGCCAATGGAAGTGTGAGTGTGCAGCAGAACCTCCAACACACCTAACAACTGCACGCATTTGTGATAAGTTTGAGACACAAGGTGCTGATAAGCAGCATGCACAGCGATACGAAGGGACGCTGTGGTCCACATTGCTCAAGCAGTAGTTCACCATGATCAGAAGTGTCAGATGCTGACGGTAACCACTCTGAGCACCTCTTGTAATTGCAGAAGTCAAACATGACTTGTGTTCATGTTTTGTTATCAGTATACATTGAGTATTTCAATTGTAACACCACTTTTTCCTTTCTTAAAATCTATGTACATATTTTTGACACCCTCTGTGTCTGCAGTGCATGAAAAAGAGCCTAGCATATAAAAAGCCCTCAGAAATATTCAATAATATTATTATTGCTAACATTTGACTTGGCTTATGGATATGACTATGACCTAGACAGTATAGTGGGTCTATAAATACTTACTTTTATGCTATAATTCCTGCAATACTATTATACACATTTTAAAGACTGAAGACTTAAGTGTAAGACCTGAAACTATAAAAATACTAGATGAAACCCTAAGGAAAAGTCTTCTGGACTTTTCTAGGGGCAAAGAATTCATGACTAAGACCTCAAAAATACACACAAGCAACAAAAACAAAACATAGACCAAAGGGACTTAATTAAGCCAAAGAGCTTCTGCATAACAAAAGAAATAATCAACAGAATGGACAGATAACCTGTAGAATAAGAGAAAATATTTGCATACTATCCACCCACAATTCCAGAATTTACAAGGAATTCGAACAACTCAAAACAAAAATCCCACAATTAATCTCATCAAAAGGAGACAAAAAAGAATGAATAGACATTTTTCAAAAGCAGACATACAAATAGCCAACGAACACATGAAAAATGCTTATTATCACTAATCATCAGAGAAATGCAAATTAAAAACATGATAAGGTATCTTACATCAGTCAGAATGGTTATTATTATTAAAAAGAAAAAATAACAAACGTGGGTGAGGATGTAGAAAAAAGGAAATGTGGTAATGTAAACTAGTACAACCTCTGTGGAAAACAGTAGGGAGAGTTTCTAAAACAGTATGGAGATTTCTTAAAGCACTAAAAATAGAATTCCCATATGAACCAGCGATCTCACTACTGGCTATCCACCCAAAGGAAAAGAAATCATTACATCAAAAAGATACCAGCAGTCATATATTTATTACAACACTATTCACAAAACCAAAGATCAACCTCAGTGTCAGTAAATAAATGTCTGAATAAAGAAAAGGTGGTGTATACAATGAAATACTATTTAGCCATAAAAAATGACATCATATATTTTGCAGTAATGTGAATGGAACTGAAGGCCATTATCCTAAGTGAAACAGCACAGACACAAAAAGACAAATACTAAATATTATCACTTGTAACCTGGAGCTCAATGATGTGCACACATGGGCACAGAGCATGGAATGATAGCGCTTGGAGACACCAGAGCGTGAGAGGCTGGAAGGGGGTAGGTGATGACAAATTACTTAAAAGGTACAATGTATGTTATTCTGATACACTGGATGGATACACTGAAAACCCTAAGTTTACCACTATGCAATCTAACCATGGAACAAAATTATACTGGTATGCCACAGATTTATTTAAAAATTTTTTAAAAAACAAGCCAAGATATAGAAAATAACCTTCCCAAAGACACTCAGTTGATTTTTCTAGGAAATTTGTAGAGCAAGAAATACTTTGTTGGGGGGAGGCTCCTCTGGATCCCTGTCACATTGTGATCTCCATCATGATGCTTACTGCTCTGTACTGTAATTATCTATTTATTATTTTGTCTTTCCCATTAGACCAGGGGTTGACAAACTATAGACAGCCTTTGAGCCAAATTTGACTTTTTAAGAAAGTTTGGCTGGATCACAGTCACGCCCACTTCATGAATCAGTAGAAGAGTAGAGTGATTGCAAAAGAGACTACATGGCTCCCTAAGCTAAAATTTTTAACTATCTGGCCCTTTAGAGAAAATATTTGCCAACCCCCTGCATTAGACTTTGAGCTCCTTGGACTAGGACTTCAGCACCTATCACTGTACCCCTCACCTTGGCATGGGACAGGGTCTCTCACGTGCCGAGTGGAGGAATGAGTGATTGCGGCAGACCTGAACAGATGCCCCTTCTGAAAAACAATGCCTCAAGAGCCCAAGGTTTGGGGTTCTGAGCTCCCCCTGGATCAGGAGAAGCCTCTCAGCTCTGTGATGCTGCCAACTATGTAGCGGTCCCCACAAGCAACCCTGAGACAGAACCAGTAACAGGTAGGTCTCCATGTCGTCACCCTAGCACCTCTTGCAGCCCCCTAAATGAGAGGACATACTTTTCCTTTTCCTTTTCCTCCTCCTTCTTTAACTTCTTTTCTTAGAGACAAGGTCTCCTTCTGGCTCAGGCTGGTCTTGAACCTGTGAGCTCAGGCAATCCACCCGCCTTGGCCTCCCAAAAGCTAGGATTACAGGTGTGAGCCACAGTGCCCTGCCTGGACCATCTTCTTCTTAGAAGAAAGTCCCTCTTAAAATCTGATTTGTGAAATGGAAACCACCCTGGGGATGGTCAGAGAGCCACACCCACTTCCTTTTGCCCCCCAGCTGTAGTACTGTGCCTGACCTAGGAACCTCTTGTGCATTGAATCAGAATTACAGGGACCACTTCAGCTTAACACAGAAAATAACTACAGTTTATTAAGCTCTTGCTCAGTGCCATGTACTTCACTCTGAGAGTGAGGCTTTATCATTCCACCTAAAGAGAAAATCGAGGCTCCGCTCCTGGAGGGGAACAAAGAGAACTTCCCAAGGTCACACAGCAAGTAAGTACTGATGGTCAGATGGAAACCCATTATTTCCTCTTTTCTCATGCCCCTGACCTGCTTCTCCAGGGACCCATAACTCAGCAACAGGGTTGGAACTCGATTATATGGTCTTTGACTCAAAAGTATGTTAGTTGTATCCATCTGACCCAACCAGGTTCATGAAAGGTTAAAGTAGTACTTATTAGAGATGCATTTGCCGTTCATTTGACTTATGTCTACTTTCTGCTGGACACTGGAGACACAGAGGTAGAAGGACCACAGCTTTATCTGTCAAGAACTTCACAGCATTATAACAGCATCAAATGCACAACAGCTAAGCTGTGGGGCAAGGCTCTGGCTGAGGACGGGCAGGCAGGGCTTCCGTGGGGCAGAGCTCCAAGTTCCACCCCCACCCTTCCAGGTTAGCTAACCATCTCCTTGTCCCTTACGTTGAGGTTTCATGTAAGAGTCCCCTTGAACAAAGAGCTCCATTGCTAATTGAGTTTGAGAACTTCAGCACTAAGAGATGAATAAAGCAGGAAGAACAAAGTGCTGATGCCATTACTGTCTGAAAAAATAGGTTTTCAAGAAATCACGTTCCCTCAGAAGTTCACAGAGACCAGCTCCTAAATACATTCCTGGAGCATTTTTCATCTCAGAGGACAATTAACCTTTGCAATTAGCTTCATCAACAGGAACTTAATAGCAAATATGTGGTCGCCTAGCAACAAGGAAGCAGCGGCCAGCGGGACTGCAGCATCTTTGATAGTCAAGTCTCATGGGATTGCAGGCTGAGGAAATGCTGAGTTGGGTTTCCAGAACCTGCAAAGCCCTTTGCCCGAATGTCCTCTCTACTCAAGGCCCTGCTGTCCTGAACTAAAGAGCCAGTGACCCTGACCAGTGGGGACCAGCCCCTCTGCAGTGACTGAGGAGGGAGGGTGCTAAAGTCTGGTGCCCTCATAAGCCTCAGAACAGCCTCCATGAATGCCCTGGTGATGAGGTGATCTGCCATGAGGCCTGGGAAAGCCAGGGCCTGCTGACCACCCACTACCAGGACACATTCGTGTCTTCCTTCTCATTTCCACAGGGCCTGCTTATTCACATTTTTTAAATGGGAAGACAAAGGCTCTGATTAAACCACTTGCCCAACTTTGCCCAGTAGCAATTGGTGGAGCAGAATCCACGTGGCCTCCAGGATGTGCTCTTCTCTGGGCCTGAGTTTCTCTATTGGACCAATGGGTCTCTGTGGCCCATCCAGCATGGTATGTTGAGACCCTGATCCCCACACTCACACCAACTCAGAGCCAACAGAGGCCCTGGAGTATTACTCAACCATGAAAAAAATGATGGTCTAGTATCTTTTTGGACAACCTGGAAGAAACTAGAAACCATTCTTCTAAATGGAATATCATAAGAATGGAGACACAAACACGGGTATCCAGAACTGATACCTATGGAAATAACTGATCAACTCTTAAGTACATGTATGGAAGTAAATCTCAATGAAAATCAAGCTGGGGTAGGGGAAAGCGGATGGGTAAATTCACACCTATTGGGTACAGTACACACAATCTGGGTGAAGGGCACACTGCCATGTATAACTTTGACTCAATCTGTACAAAAACCAAGTATGCAAACAAAATATGTGTACTCCCTAACATTCTGGAAAATTAAAGGTTCAGAGAAGCCCTGTAATGAAACAGTCTGGCCAACTCTGTTTTAAGAATTAATAAATAATAATAATGAATTTTTTAAAAAACCCAAAACCAGTATAAAAGAACCCATTCCAGTGCCTGGCTCTAGGCTCACGTAAGTTAACCCAGACCACATTTGTTATGTCTGAATCCTTTTGATGAACCCTGTCCTTATCAGTCCCTGTTGTGACTGTCCTTTGAAATTCTAATCAGTTTATTTTCAGCAAATTAGTCATATCTGTACTGTTTTAGTATCCGCTTTAAGAGACAGCATACCCACTTCTATTTTCAGACAAATACACACACTAAAAGTAATTACAGGCCCATTTCCTTTCGCACTCCAAAAGTGCTGCCTATGCACAAAATGGCAGGGTAAATTCTAGAAAAGCTTTTCAGAACTTTAAGGCTGCCTGTCACCTCCAGGGCTCCTGCATGAAAATCTCGTCATGCTGCCCAGCCATTATACTGCCCTAGGGGAAGGGAGGGGGGAGGTTTGGGTGGAGGGAGGGTGATGGGTTGGGCCACATCTATGGTGCATATTTTTATCTATAATAAAAAAATAAAGAAAGAAAGAAAGAAAGAAAGAAAGAAAGAAAGAAAGAAAGAAAGAAAGAAAGAAAGAAAGAAATTAAATAAAATTGTATGAAGTTGTTCATTTGTGGAGTGTTGTATAAGATCATGGGGTAGTTATGAAAATTACATGGGGGTGAGATGAAGGTTCCGGTGTGTGCTATAGCCCAGCGTGATTGGTAAACTTGGTCATTATTCGCCACAGATAAGCTACTGAATGATACATTAGATCAAATGTGTCAAATATGTGGGCTCCTATTATATAGCGGAGCTTAAATGGATCAGAGAAGCTGGGCGATTGCTGCCTGTCCACTTAGTATGGAGCCGACAAGGACAGAGGCAGGAGGAGGCAGCTGTGCCAATTCGGAATATCAAAATAGTGTTGAGATTCCGTTCTCAGACCTGGAGGTGCCTACTCCTCCTTCCTACCCTCTCTGTCTGCAAAGTGAGTGGCACCATCATAAGCTGAGAGTGGGTTCAGTGGGTTCAGTACAAGTCCCACAAAGAGACAAAGTAAGGGCCTGCACGCACAGACCCAGGTTGCTCTCATGCACAGGAAACGCCTCTCACTTTATAAATGACACTTAAACGTGGTAATTACTCCCTCTAGTAGAGGGTGAAGATATGTACAAAAAGAACAGAAGGAATTAAAGAGTCAAGGAAAACAAAAACACTGAAGGCTCAAGGTGGGGATGTATTACCCACTACATCAATATTTGTCTGTGTTTGAACTTTTCCTGTTTTAAAATCCTCTAAGCCTTTCACTCCAGAAAAGCGGGCCTGGGTGTTTAAACAGCAGTGGCAAGAAAATGGGCCAGATTTAGTACTTGCTGCTCTGCAGTTTGTTTTTGCTGACAATTCTCAGGTTCGGTCTTTCAAACCAGGGACAGTGATCGTCATCTTCCTAAGCTGCTGTCATAAGGGAGACAGAGCAGGTCTCACCCCTCAGGTGCCGAGCAGTTGCTCAATACGTGCCCAGACATAACCCTCCCTTTTTTGTGTCTGTTAGGAAAACCCCTGGACTGTAACCCCTTAGCCTCAGAAATAGCTCAGTCGGCGCAGTGTTCAGCAATCAGCTGCTCCACCCTGATGTTTGCAAAAATCACGGAAAGATGTTAAAATTACATGAAAACCCCAAGACACCTGCAAAGTTGGGAAAAAGAAGCCTGAGGTAACCCACCCCCCATGTGCTGCCAAAGATCTCCACGACAGGGCATACCCCACCGTGCCCTCATGCCTGCCTGTTTCTCTGTAAGCCCACTGGACTCCAGACTCTTTCAGGGCCTAGAACCATGCCCGACCCCTCTCTGTATTCCCATGACCTATTCTTGTCTGGAACGTGGCTACCACTCAATCAATATTTACTGGGTCATCCATGCTGAATGTCTCTACTTAGAAGACAAAATCATTCACTGTTTTTGTTTGTTTTCTTTTGAATTGGCTTAGTCTTTTTTTATAATTCTCTTCACAACATAGATTTTGCTACGGGTTTCTATCCTTTAAAATAAGTAGACTTTGACATGACAAAGAAAGGTCTTCTGGTTACACATCTGTGGAGTTTTGAGAAAGTGCTAAAAGAAAAATGTCTTATGAAAATTATTTTCACCAGAGAGAGCCACTGATGTTTTCCCTACTTAGGAATTCAAAATATTTTTCACACACACCTTTGTGCAATAATTTTCTTCCAGGGGGGCATACCCAGATGTACCAGGAAAAATGCATCTTCGAGGGGGTGAGCACTAGGAAGGCTGCAGGAATCAGTATGCCTTACCTTTGTTCACTGTGCCTACAAGCCCATGTTCTGGTTCTACAGCAGTGAAGCTAGCAAGTGACACGGGCGTCAGCATCCTGTCTTACTAATGAGGAAATTGCATCAAGAAAGAAAGGAGTGATTCCCCCAAGGTCACCCAACTGCTTGTGACAGTTTGTCAGAAACCCTGGACTTTCAGTTCTTTGCATCGTGATGCCCTTCTGATTATGCTGTGAAATCAAATGGGTTGCTTAGGTGGCATTTTATAGGCAACAGTTATAAGCAGAAGAAAGAAATATGATGCAAAAATGAAAGTAGTAACTGCTAATTCTAAAGAAGCTGCAACTGGTGGTGAACTGAGGCAGAGGCCGGAGAAGTTGAGCTGTGGAGAGTTTTATTTTAATTATTACATTTGGGGTGAAAATGAGGGAGAGAAATTGTATTTTAATGAGAGTGTCTCATCAGAGAAGAAGGGATGCACTTTTCTGCAATGTAATTATTCCAGCTTTGCCTCCTCACTTTGGACCCCCACACCAATGCTGTAAGGAATCCTTTCGCTGGGAATTTTGTTTCTTCTCTGACAGCTACTAGTCAGAAGACAGAAAAATGGGTCATGTCTGGATCCACAGTGGATTAGAGGCAAATGGATACTAGAGCTCCTGATTTTATTCCTATTTAGAAAGCAAAAAAATATATATTTTTTTCTTGATAAACTTTTAGGGATGACATCAGAGAATGTTAACCCCAAAAAGAAGAATCATTTTAAAAGAATAATTTCACCTTCCTATGGTAGCTTTTTATAAAAAATATATGTATGGGCCAGGCATGGTGGCTCATGCCTATAATCCTAGCTGAGGAGGGTGGATTGCTTGAGCTCAGGAGTTTGAGACCAGCCTGAGCAAAAGCGAGACCCCATCTCTACTAAAAATAAAAAAAACTGGCCAGGCATTATGGCAGGCACCTGTAGTCCCAGCTACTTGGGTGGCTGAGGCAAGAGGATTGCTCAAGCCCAAGAGTTTGAGGTTGCTGTGAGCTATAACACCAGAACACCCTACCCAGGGCAACAGAGTGAGACTCAATCTCAAAAAAAATTTTTTTAATTAATTAAAAAATTAAAATTAAAAGAATAAAATATAAGGGAAAGACATAATTGTAAGAGGGACTTTACCTAACAAATGCAATCAGTGTAACCTGGTTTCTTGTACCCTCAATGAATCCCCAACAATAACAACAATATATATATAATATAGTTAAGATAATCTAAAAGATAATTTTTTGTTTGTTCTTTTAATAATCTCCACCCCTTAGAAGAAATATTCTGTTTTAGAAGTCAGTTTGTTAGTCAGCAAGTCATAAATATTTCTTAAGGGTCTACTGTGAGTGGGCTCAGTTGGTAAATAATGAGCGAATGGTTGGTGAATAAGGTCAAGTGCCTTGTCGGCAAGGAACTCACATTCTAGAAGGAGAGAGAAAGCCAACAAGTGTGTGAACAAATATGTCATAAAGAAGACAGTTTGGGATTGAAAAGCTGTGCTTTCTGGGGGATGTTGTGTACTGTGCAGAGCCTGGGCAGATTTGAGCGTCCTAGGGCCCCCCTGTCCACGGGAGGGAGACCGTTCCCACCTTCCCACACCTGTGCTACAGCTCTGCTACTCCATGACCTTGAGAAGCTAATGCCCAACGCGAGGTGCTGTGTATAAAACACACAGTCACGCGTGTGTAATTTCCCCAAGGAAGGGATGACCATATGTTGCTTTCTTTTTATTCTAGGAATCTTGGAAAATCAGGACTCAGAGTTTCTTGCTTGGGTCTTGGTAAGTACTCTGGGGTCACCAGGGGTTGGGCTGGAAGGCGGGAGACTGGGGAACACCAGGGAGTGATGGCGTACAAATCGGGGTCCAGCCTCAGGGGAGGGGGAGATTTCCTGGCCAGCCTTGCCTTCCCCTGCCCAGCATAGCCCTCTCCCTCTCTACCAAGCAGCTGCTGCCTTGGGGGCCCATCAGGCAGGAAGCAGCTTGACACTTGGGTACACCCCATCAGCAGGGGCTCACGCACCCCACCCATCAGCGAGTACCAAGGTCTACGTGTGCGTGTATAGGTTTAGTTCACCCCTCCTTCCATTCACCTGGATTTTCTCTGCCTATCCTAAACACATCCTGCATATCAGATATTTACATTACAATTCGTAACAGTAGCAAAATTACAGTTATAAAGTAGCAACAAAAATAGTTTTATGGTTGGAGGTCACCACACCATGGGGAACTGTATTAAAGTGCTGCAGCTTTAGGAAGGTTAAGAACCACTAGTCTAAGGGTTTTTTTTGTTTTTGTTTTTGTTTTTGTTTTTTTTGTCTTTGCTACAGAACGAATGGAGTTACTAGTAAATGAGATGTGGAAAAATGAGGCAGAAGAGTCTTAGGGAATATTCTTCCCTAGGAGGATTAGGAAATTGATTTGGACGTACTAAATTTGAGATACCTATTAGGCATCCAAGACAGGTTGTCCAATAGGTCAATGAGTGTCCAGTTTAGAGATCTGGGCTGGGCGTATAAACTTGAGAGTCCTTAACATACAGGTGTTGTTCAAGCTGGGGTTCTGGATGAGAACATGAGGGGTGTGAGTATAGATAGCACAGAAAGAGAGGCACGTGGTCTGTGACCTAGGAAATCCAACATATAGAAGCTGGGAAACTGAGGAAGAACCAGCAAAGAAAATAAAAACAAGTAGCCAGTGCCATAGGAAGAGGTCAGGAGAGAAGGGAGTGCTGCGGTCCAGGCAGAGCAAACATTTTAAGGAGGTTGGAGTCCCGGTCTTGTCAAGTGCTGCTTGTACATTAGGCAAGATGAGGGCCAGGTCCTGATCATCAGGCTTAGCAATGGAGTTCATTGATGACTTTGAAATGTCAGTTTTTGAGGAGTAGTAGGGGCTAAAGCATAATTGGGACAGGCTGAAGGTAATTGGAAGGAGGCAAGCTGGAGGCTACTCTTTGAACAACTGCTGTAAAAAAAAGCAGAGAAACAGAGTTGGACTAACAAACAAGTGAGGCCGGAGAGGTGGCTTTTGCACATGGGAGAAATGACACCCCATTTCAATGCTGACGAGGAAATCCTTTAGGAGAAGGAGCGAGCAGATATTTGAATAATATCTGTGCCTTTGTAAAAACACAGAGGCACAAGAGCAGAGGGGATAAGACGCAGCACATGAGCTTTGAGGCCGGTGCGGGGGGCACGGGGTGGTGGTGGTGGAGGTATCTTGTCAAAGTTCTATGATTTTTATCCTCTCCAGGGAAATCAGAAGCAAGATCATCAGCTGTTATGGAGGATGGGAAGGAAGTTTGAGGACAGAGAGGATGTATAGGGGAGCAGGAGAGTGAGCCAACAAGGGGTAGACATCCTGCTGGCCAGACAGAATTAAGGACCTGCTTAAGACAGGTGTTCATACATTGAAGCGAGATCATTTCCATGGTCAAGCGTTCTTCTTACAGCCACATTCGGCTGTGCAGATGTGTGGGGTTTTCTTCTAAGATGAGAGGAGAGGGCGAAAAAGCTGAGGGTTTATGTAAGGCGGTTATTATAGTGGTAGACCTTGGCATTTAAATCAAGCAGGGAGGACCATGAGGACTAGAGCCAGGAAAATGAGCCAAGAGCTAAAATGAAAAAGCCGAGGGGCAGTGAAGAGGAGGTGGGTCCAGAGGCACTAAGGAATTATGGAAATAAGAACATTAGAGACAGTGGTTGAGAGGTTAGAAAGTCATGATTGGAAAGGGAATGTTGACATTGACGTTATGAGAGGGTTTGTTTATTGATAGTGACAAAATCTAAGGTGTGTCCATTAGGAAAGAATGGCTGAGGTTTTATTGAAGATAAGATCAGCAGGGAAGAGGAAGTTGAGGAACTGAAAGATAAAGTACGGAAATGAGCCTTGGGATCACTAAAAATTATGGCAAAATTCACCTTGCAGAGGGAGACAATTAAGACAGGAGTTCATGTTTTCATACAATGAGAAGGAGTGACCAGGGCTGGATAAGTGACCAACATCGGAGCCTGAGGGTGTGAGAGTCAAAGCTGGTGTGGGGAGGGGACTCAGAAGACACCAAAAGCTATCAGTGGCTGAGTTTTTCTCATTCTTCCTAATGATCTGACTTGGGAGGTAAAGGTGGTCGTTGTTCACCATATGTTTAAGATAATTTGACATTTGTTTAATTAGTGACTCTGATCTTATTAATGTTTACTTTTACAGGAAAGATCCTGGAGATTCATTATCATGGATAGTCTGACCTTTTTTAAGAATGTAATTTATGATAAATAATCACTTAGTATTCATTATTGAAAGAAACAATTCCCTGGCTGGTGTGGTGGCTCACACCTGTAATCCTAGCGCTCTGGGAGGCTGAAGTGCGTGAATTGCTTGAGCTCAGGAGTTTGAGCAAGAGCGAGACACTGTCTCTAAAAAATACCTGGGTGTTGTGGCACACACCTATCATCCCAGGTATTTAGGAGACTGAAGCAGGAGAATCTCTTGAACCCAAGAGTTTGAGGTTGCTGTGAGCTATGACATTATAGCACTCACACTCTACCCAGGGTAACAAAGTGAGACTCTGTTTCAAAAAAAAAAAAAAAAAAGAAAGAAAGAAAGAACTTATTAATATAAATTAAGAAATGTACATAGCAAAAGATCATTGACGAATTATCTACAGGTTGGTATCTATGGTGGAAAATAGTCCATAAGTGCATAGAATACTCAACCAAAAACCCATAACAAATTCAGGTGCCCATGATACGCCACATATAATGAGTCTCCAGAGGGCAGACTCCAGAAAACTGCAGGCCGTGTGCTTAGCTGCAGGCATTTGGGTGAACTTTGAGACAGGCTTGATTTAGGAACAGTCAAGGTTTGAACCTCAAGTTTTTCTGAGAGCCTGAACACCCGTGATAAGACTCTGCATGAAAAATAGGAGAAAACAAGGAAATCCACGGAGCTGACGAGCTTCATTCAAAACAGGGGATGAAGCTTGACAGCTTGAATAAGCACTCTTTGAGCACTTGTCTATGCTGCCTCTGTAAACCAGAAGAGACAGGAATTCATAGAAAGGAGTATCGTACCAGCCTAGATAATTTGTCAGGTTCTGCAGACCCCAGCTGTCGAATCCAGTTGGAGTTAGGTTTACCGTGTGTGGTAGGCTTGGGGAGTTGGCTCAGTCCCAGCCCATGCTCAACTGAGGCTTAGGAGATTAAATATTAAAGCTTCCGGGCAATCAAAAGACTACAGATGCCTTTTATTGAAATACTCTAAAGGTCATAGTTAAAGCTAAGAATTCTGACTTCCTTCTCTACTAGAGAAGAAGCAACTGGGAATTCCTTTTGGTTAACTAAGAGCACGTGTACACAAGAGAAGACAGGTAACATAACTTGAAGGTGAACTGATGATACAGCTGAAGGAATGCAGCTCTGCCAGGGAGAGACATGGAGAAAATTGAGTGCCTAATCCCACCCATGGGTTGCTATGGCTGGTCTGTTCTGGAAATCTACTCTCCACTACCATCAAGACCTGGAGTCAGAGGGAGAGGAATAAACTCAGCAGGGAGGGACACCCACCCTCCCAGTCTCTTAGGAGGTGGGACTGTCTTCTGAGAGAGGAAGAGTAGAATGTACATATTCATTCATTCCCTCATTCATTTGTTCATTCTTTTAACTAATTAGGTGAGTAATTTTAAGACAGGTTCTCTGTCATTCAGGCTAGAGTTCAGTGGTATTATCGTTGTTCAATGCAACCTCCAACTACTAGGTCCAAGCAAACCTCCTGGCTCAGTTTTCCAAGTAGCTGGGACTCCAGGCATGTACCACCATACCTGGCTAATTTTTGACTTTTCTTTTCTGTACAGATGGGATCTTTTTATTTTCTGTACAGAAGGGTTGGTCTTGAGCTCCTGTCTCAAGTAATCCTCCCACCTCCATCTCCCAAAATGCTAAGATTACAGATGTGAGCCACCACACAGAGACCATTTATTTATTCGTAGGCAAATTATTTATGGAGGCAGGCATGGCTTACAGGGGATAGTTAGTAAGAGAGGTAAACAGCATGGACCCTGCCCTTGAATTGCTCCTGGTGCAGTGGGAGTTAGGTGCACAAACGGAAACTGATAATATATTTGGCAGATCACATAATAGCATGCACAGGATGAAGAAGCATGAGAAAAGTCGCCTGGGAGATTTGGGGTAGCTTGACAGGGGTTAGGGGAGATGCCACTTGACTTGACACTTGAAAGGAGAAGACAAGTGGAGTGGAAGGGGAATGGGTCGAGACAGAGGGGCATCAGGTGCAAGGCCTGGAGGGAGATCCCTAGAGGGAGGTCCTTGGAAACACCAGTCTTATGTATAGAATACTATGAGCACAAGGTGTGGGGGGATGCCAGAAAGGAGCCCAGGAGGGAAGCGAGGCCTGATTATGAGAACCCTTAGTCTGCCTTGCTAAGGCATTTAGCTCAGATCCTGTAGGTCCCCAGGGTTCCTTCAAATGCTAAGGTTCTACATTGACACATATTATCACCCAACTGTTAGTGTTGTCTATTCTCTGGGTTTTGATAAATGTATAATGATGTGTCTATTGTATTGTACAGAATGCTTTGGCTGTCCTAAAAATCCTCTGTGCTTGACCTATTCATCCCCTTTCCCCCTGATTGCTGGAAATCACTGATCATTTTCCTGTCTTCGTAGCTCTGCCTTTTCCACACTATCATTAGTTGGAATTGTGTGACATGTAGCCTGTTCAAATTGGCTTCTTTCACTCAGTAATATGCATTTCAGGTTCCTCCATGTCTTTTTATGGCTTGATAGCTCATTTCTTTTTAGTGCTTCATATTATATTTTAGGAAAAAAATTTATCTTCTGCCAAAAAGAAGAAGTTTTTAAATTTTGCTCTAGATTGTGAAAAGCCATCAAAAAAACTTGGGTCATGGGCAGGCCATGATCAAATGCGTTACAAGTATTCTCTGGCAGCAATCTGAGGGCTGCATTAGAGGGGAAAGAATTGAGACCTTGAAACCAGACACAGGGAATTTCCTTATGAGGTGATGATGAGGCAGTGGTATGAAAGATGTAAAAGAAATAGGGGGCTATTGAGAGGGAAGAATAACAGGCCTGGTGACCTTGGGGCACAGAATGGAAAGTCTTCCTGGATGGAGGAGGATGCCAAGCCTCCTGAATTAGGTGTGGAGGTGGATGAGCTGGGATCTCAGAGAGAAAACACAGGAGGGAACTATAAGAGCAGACAGAGGAGACAGGAGCACTGGTGGGGAGCAGTGAACAGAGGGTCTGTGACCTTCCAGCTTCAGGCATACGGAGATCAAGGAGTGCTGGCAAGACCTCTAAGCTGGAAATACAGACCAGGAACTTTTGGCAATGGTAAACATGTGGCTGTCGCCAAGGGCACCTGTAAGCACAGAGGATGGAGCTGTTTAGACAGGTGTAAGACTTCTGCCCAGGGAGTCCATCGGACTACGCTCCCTGAGAGCAACACCTGTCTCTTTTTTTACACCTCTCATACATCTTTTGCAGATCATAGTCTCTAGCAGGTAGGAGTTCTCAAAACTATTTGTTGAATTAATAACTGGATAGATGATCAATTCCTAAGAAATAACAAAAAGTCCACTGAGTGATAGTGAGCATCCGGCTAAAGTTGGAACTCATGAACTGCTGAGGTGTAGCCAGCCTAGTTCTTTGCCTTCTCCAGCAGTGCATCAGGGAAGAAGGGAAGTTCTTTGCCTTCTCCAGCAGTGCATCAGGGAAGTGAGGGGTAAGGAAGTGAGACAGAGAGTCCTCAGGGATTGTCCCAAAGGAGAGTCTGAAACCAGGGAATCCACCACATGCAGAGTGACGTGGAGTCCAGGCTGAGTGGGGCCAGACCTGTTTTGCCAAGCCTCTCACTCCTGCAGCTAGAAAGAGTTGTTACTCCAAAAAGTCTCACATTAGGAGCAGGAGGCTGGTCTGATTCATCCCGCAGGAGGTAACACATAAGGTCTGACAATAAATTTGGGGAATGCATCCTAGAAAAAGTACCACATATCTCATTGCTAAATATCTCTATGGTCATCTTCAAAGAGCTCCCCTTGGGAAGCTAGCCACTGATGCCAGCACCCTGTGAAGAAATTTTGGAGCTATTTTTCTAGAATGACCACCAGAGCTGTTGCCATATTGCCCTTAATATCCTGAATGTCATCAAAATATCTTTCTTTCAATGTTTCCTTTATCTTTATGTAAAGAAAAAAGTCATTTGGGGCCAGATCAGATGAGTGGGGAGGGTGTTCCAATACAGTTATTTGTTTAGTGATTAAAAATTCCCTCACAAATAGTGCCACGTGAGCTGGTGCATTGGTATAATGCAAGAGCCATGAATTGTTGGCCAAGATTTTCAGTTAAGATTTTTCTATTTCTCTATTGATATTTACTTGGTTTGCTATACTTCTTACAGATAGCCAATGATTTTGATGCACAATTAGACAAATATTTGCAATATTTTCATCAGTTCTGCTTATTACTAGCCTGCCCTCTAACCTCTCTTCATCAGTGATACATTCTTTCCCCTCAAAAGTTCCATCCATTTGTGCACTGCTATTTTCTACATGGCATTATCTCCATAAACTTGGACTAACATGTCCCTGATTTCACTTCCACTCTTGCCAAGTTTAACAAGAAATTTATGAATGTTTGTTTGTTGCTCAAATTCAAGCTCCGACATTCTTGCAATGGCACACAAAAACGTGCAACAACAATAATGTTGCCCTTCAGCAAGACACCACCATGTCAACATGAACACAACTGTTAGACTCTGGTAAACCAAGGATATGAAACCTTACCAAGTTGTTTGTAAAGTGCTATCAAAGAAAGTGCATGGCGGCAAGTTCATGAATTTACTTGTCAAACCTGTACAACAGTGGCAGCTATCCTACGAGTACTTGAAATAGGATGACATTTATCCTGCACCATTCACTCTGGGATGAATGTGCTTCCTGGCAGGTTATGATGCCTGCAAGAAATAAGGCAGGTCATGGTTAGTTTTATGTTTCAACATTCCTGGGCCCTGGGATGCCCAGATAGTTGGTTGAAAGTTAGTCTGGGTGTTTTAGGATGAAATTAACATGTGAACCTATAGACTGAGTAAATATGAGTGACCCTTGTCCTATCAATTAAATAGAACAAAGAGGTTTACCCTCTTATGAATAAAAGGTTAAAAATCCTCCTGTCTGACTATTTTGAGGCAGGGCATTCATCTTCTCTGACCCAAACTGAAACATCAGCTCTGCTTGGGTCTCAAGCTACCAGCTTTCAGACTAGAAATACACCATCAGCTCCCCTGAGTCTCTAGCTTGGCAGCTTGGATCTTAGGGTTTCTTAGCCTCCGTAATCACATGAGCCAATTCCTTATAATAAATCTCTCTGTGTATATGTCTCTCTGTCCCTGTTTCTTGACATAACCCACGCAGACACACACACACACACACACACACACACACACACTCAATACCCCTACTGGTTCTGTTTTTTTGGACAGTCCTAACTCTGATAAGTCATTCTGTTGATTTTTTCCCAGCATATCACACAGGTGTATGTGGTGAGCCAAATAGTCAGGTATTTATAAGGAGATATGTAGGTAGCAAGATACGGAAAGCACAGCTGAGGGATATGTGGTCACTAGCTCATTTTCCAGCTGCACATGTATTGAACCTAGTATAAAATACCATCATCCCAAACGGGGTCACTCCTGGACTGTTCACATTTGATACAGCCCCAATAGACAGGGTTTGACCTGCATCTAAGCAGTAAAGAAGAGAAAGAACATCCCATGCCCTTGGGGTCCTGTTTTACTCAAGCCTCAAGGCCGTAATTCCTAGGCCCTGCAGATGTTTTCCACAGTAATAGTCTGTGTGCTTTAGGCAGCCCTTTCATTCTTCATCCTTGAGAAAACAAAATCATGGGTGGTACCTGTGGCTCAGTGAGTAGGGCACCGATCCCATATACTGATGGTGGCGGGTTCAAACTTGGCCCCAGCCAAACTGCAACAACAACAACAACAACAACAACAAAAAGAATAGCCAGGTGTCATGGCAGGTGCCTGTAGTCCCAGCTACTCTGGAGGCTGAGGCAAGAGAATCACCCAAACCCAAGAGCTGGAGGTGGCTGTGAGCTGTAACGCCACAGCACTCTACCAAGGGCGACAAGGTGAGACTTTCTCATTCCTGCCCCGCCCCCACCTCCCCGCAAAAAAAAAGAAAGAAAAGATAAAATAAAATCATAAAGTAAAATACGTAACACCTTGAAGAACCTACACTGAGTCACTCAAAAGATGCTTCAACTCTGGCTGCACATTGGAATCACCTATGGTGCTTTTAAAACTGCAGATAACCTGTCTCCACACAGATCTTTTGAATGAGAAGCTCTAGGTGCACACATTTTTAAAAGGCTGCGCCAACAATTCTGAGCCAGTGTAGGGTTGAAACTATCATCCTGACCAGATAGAAAGCAATGGAGAAATGTGGGAAGTGGTATTTGGTGAGCCGGGTGGGACCTTCTGCTTGGTGGCTGCTGCCTCCAGATTTAGCCCGAAGAGCTGACTGAGACATTCACAGGTGGACTGGGGCCTCCAAAGAGGAGAATCTGCCCCCTCAGGGCCAGCAGGGGAAGCGGGGTCAAGCTGACCTCCGTGCCACCCAGCTCCTGCTATCTGAGTGCCAGTGCTGTCTGCTGGCCCTCCCTAACAAAGGAGCCTTTGAGAGCAAAAGCAGATCTTAATAAACTGTAGGTTTCTCTCTAATGAGTTTGTACATGCAGAGTGTACTCCTGGTTCATCTCCTTCTGCCGCAGAGTTGCTCTCACCATACTAAATATTTTGACACTAGAGGAGCACGATGTTAAATATTTAACACGGATGATATTATTTTCATGACACCCTTCACGGTCCCCGTGCTCGTTGCTAAGGCCAATGTAAACTAGCCACCTCACCTATTATAAGAACATAACAGCAACAATATACATATTTAGAAATTGCCTCTAACATATTTGGGAGATGATTTTTGAAGTACCATTTCTTCCCTTAAAGAGTTTACCAATCTTACTGCGTAATGCAAATAGAATGAACCATCTTAAGACCAAAATACCCACAGAATCTAAATGGGTACATGAATATTAAACATATAACGCGAGTGTTATAGGCCTGTCACTCTTCCTGGAGAGTCTAACTTTAATAGATGCCACGGTGCATACATATTAAAAATGAGCAGGCATTGTATTTTTCCAAAGTTGTTTAAAAATATTATTTCCTAAAAATCTATCTTAAGAATTGCTGACAATTTGGTTGCCCTCTGAACCACCAGGGGCTGCTGGCCATATGGCTTTGACTTTGTTCATAAGAGGCTGTTAGGAGTGAAGATACAGCTCAGTGAAACAATGGTTGCCTGACATCCCACACATTGTCAGAGGCGGGCCTTAGGGGGGAAGAAGACAGAAGGAGCTGTGCAGAGGGGTTTATTCAACACTCCATGCATGCAAACAACTGGTGTGCATGCGCATGTGCTCACACTCACACACACCCCTCTCTCATCTCCCTCAGTGCAGTTGCAAAGGGATAAGTATTCCTCACTTGCTAACCTGTGATTCAAAAATGAAACGCATGGCTGTAAAACCATCAGGTAATAGGGGAGGAAATATTCTTCTTAGGCCCAAATGTGGAAAATTTGCTGGAACTGGTCATTTATAAACATGGTCTCATTAAAGATAATCACAGTCATGAAAGGGAGAATATTTCCTGCAGTCACCATCTCCTTTGTAAGGTGAGGAAAACAGAGTGGGAAAGGGGGGATATATCTGTGTGGGGCCAAGGGTGGAGCCAGCAAACCCCCATTTGCCAGCCCTTGACCCCCACCCGCAGCCTTGTGCCTCACAGTCACAGCCACCTCCAGCTCCACGTGCACACAGCCACTGCTGTCACTCACAACTCTCTATTCCCTGGACTTTAGCTTCCTCCTTGAGATAAGAATGGTTGGACCAAACATGTTGGCCCCCTCTGCCTCCCATAGGTGTGGGCAATGGTCAGGCTCGTCACGGCTTTGGCAGCTGGATGAAAATGTCTTTACTTTTGAAGTATAAAATGCTAGAACTTGAATGACCCAGGCATCTCTACATGACCCGTCAGAGGCAGAAGGAGAGTCAGGGGCCAGGTTTCTTTGTCCATGACCAGCTGTGCTTTCCAGATGAGAGATTTCAAAGCCAGAGTGCAGGTGAGCAAAGGCATTTGGGATGCTGTGAAGGAAGACCCTAATTCTGGCCTCTCCCTCCTTGCCTTACCACTCTAAAGGTTCCCCAAGATCCCCCGGAGCTCCTGTTCTCTCAGCAGCAGCCTGACCAACGTATGTCTTGTGTAAATACAAGACCATTCACAGGGTATAACCACAGTTTGCCCTGTGCAGTCTACATTTATATAAAGGTTCTTTTCCTAATCCCTATGTAGTATAAAAACCCCAATGAAAGTTTCATAATTTTAATCAGTGCAATGAAACTTCTCTAACACTGAGGCAAAAAAATCAGAAAATCAACTGGAAACATGTAAAGGAGCGAGTCTATTGAAAAGGCAAAGGTATATTCACCCTACAAAGGAAAATTGTGTTGATTAGGCAGACTGACGCATCAGGAGGTGACCTGTGGACCCTCCTGCAGGATGGGGGCTGTGCCTCTGGTCTGCCTGGGTGGAAAGAGCAGAGGGCCATAGGCAGCTGCCTCTGGGAGGGTGGCATAGACCCACTGAGGGTCAACACACTGAAAGGGACTGTGTAGGCATTCATATGAACCCCATAAGGGCCATAGCTGGAAGAAGGAAGAATAAAGTCTCAGTTCTTTTTAAGTCTATTGAGGGTGAATCAGAAAACTTCCAAAGTGAATGGAAAATCTAGCTTAAATTAAAGCAGAAACATTAGCTTTAGCAAAAACAGAAATGTCTAGGCTCACAGAGCAGAGTTTCCAGGCCAGTGATTTTCACTGGTGTGCTGCGGCACTCTGGTACGCCAGGCGAGGACCCTAGGTGTGCTGCAAAAATTTCTAACAATCATTAATTAAATTATTTTTGAAAGAAATTCAAAGCACAGTAAGTACATTCTTTTTTTTAACTCTATTGGGGGGGGAGGAGCAACATAATTTAAGTGTGCCTCAGAAGTTTAACGATAGGTTCAAGTGTGCTGTGTGATAAAAAAAAAAAAAAAAAAGGCTGAAACACAGTTCTAGGTGCACGTGGATGGTGAGCCTATTTGGGTTGATCTAGGAATCAGAGGTTTGTAAGTTCCAGGCTATTTGCATTCTCAAGCTGCCTTGAGGGGCAATAGGGCTGCGACAGCTCCGAGCTTCACATCCAATTGGCTTTGATTGGCTTATGTTTTCTTCTCTGAACCAATCTCTGAAGGACTTTAGTCAACCAAGAACTATCCAGTGCTGGGGAAGAGGTTAAATCCACCCAAACTGCACTCTCGGAGTAAGAAAGGGTTCATTCTCAGAAGAAATTTAAAGAACTCTTATCTAGGGTGGAAGAATAGTGGCTGACTGTAACAATCAATGACAACCATGAAGAGTTAAGAAGAAAATATACTCCTGAGGCCAGGAAACACTTATCATTTTAGCTTATTTGGGCCTTTTCTATGTCACTGGAAGCTGTGGTTAAAACTTAAAATCTTCCTGGCCTTCTGTGTGGCATGAGGTGTGCTGAGAGTCCAGCAGTTCGGGTCACAGGTCACCTCCTAATACGTCAGTCTGCCTAATCAACACAATTTTCCTTTGCAGGGTGAATATACCTTTGCCTTTTCAATAGACTCTCTCCTTTACATGTTTCCAATAATCTTGAAGAATCAGTGAGACCTGAGGTTCATTCACTAATCGAAGCTTCATCCTGACACCTGGAGGGTGAAAATATGCAAAGAAGGCCTTCATGAGCATGAAGCAGAACACACCAGCGGTGCTCGTTTCGTTTCTGACAACTAATTAAAATGAGAGGTGAAAGAGGCTGCCCAACATGCAGTTATAGGAAATGGGTGATAAGGTAATGAGCAGTGGCTAAATTAGAGCTGACAATCTAACCGGGGGGATCTCTTCTTAGGCTGAAGAGAAGGAAACAGGAAGAGAAAAATGATCTGACCCGGCTGTGTTAACCATGACCCAGAACAAGCTTGGCCTTCCTCCAGACTTTGCTTCATTTTTCCTGTTATTCCTCCTCTTCTTTTCTCCCTTCCCACATCCCCACCTTCTGCAGTATACCCTTCCTTTGGGGCCTTGCTGAGCTGAATGTCTTTTGACAGTAATGTTTGTAGGTTCTGTCTGAACAAGAAAGGGCAGAGGCCGGTGTTGAGGCATGTTGCTGGAGGTGGCCCCTTGCTGATGTTGTTACTTCTCCCACCATCCCAGGGAAAGGGGGAGGAGCCTGGCAGGGCCTCTTCTTGCCAGCACCTTCCAGGGAGGGCTGGTTGGCTGTCCTGGCCCTGCTGAAGGATTTGCTGCCCCAGGTGGCACCTGAGTCTTAGTTTGTGAACTCTTAGAGGGCAGAAACTGCGACTGACTCAGTCGTCCTTGTAAAACATAAGACCTGGCAGTTCTTCCACTCCTGTGTATACTTACGGACTGCACAGGCACGTGACAGTGCTGGGACCTGCCCTTGCACAGCCCACGTGGGGCTGGGTGACGTGGTTCTCTGGCAGCAGCATTCCTTAGGTTTGTGCCCCTCAAGGACACCACAGTTTTTATTCATATTCGCTGGTGATAAGATTTTTAGACTGACTTACTTCTTGATGGATTATCAGTTCAGAACACAGGCCTAGGTCGGAGAAGGTGCTCAGTATACACTCATTCATGGGTGGATGAATGAACCAGCGTAGGAGCCACCACGTGATCAGTGTCCAAAGGAAAATAGGAGGGGCTGCGGGATCACAGGGCTGCCCAGGTGAAAGCTGGGGAGGCCACGGAAGGCTTCCTGGAGGAAGAGTACTGAAGGATGAGAAGAGCGGAAAGGAGCCAGGTCAAGGAGAAAACAGGAAAACAGGGAAACAACGATGTGATGGGCATGGAAAGGCCGAGAGATAGAGATATAACACATAGAAATAGCACGGATGAGGGACTGACCACCTCTTTGTGGAAAGTGGGAAAAAGTGCTGCTGGGAGCAGCTAGATTTTAAAGGATGGCTAGGAATCTGTTAGCACCATAAGGGAAAGAAAGCTGCAGGCATTTCTTTTCATTGAGAGGTTTTGGCATCAGCATTACTCTCCCGACCATCCGAGTCTGGCCTGCAGCTTCCTACGATTCCTGTCACAATCCCACTTACCCATATGCAGCCCTTTGCTTGTAATTGTTCGAATATTTGTCTTTCTTTCCCACTGGATTGGGAGCTCCAGCAAACAGAGACCATGATTATCATTTGCCGTTTTGACCCCACCATCTGGCATGGTTCTGGGCGAATAATGGGGACTCAATCAAGATTTTCTAAATGAATTGATAAACAAATTTCAGGGACAGGAGGAGCATGAAGCCTAAATTAGCGTAGCCTGGAGCGAGAATAATACAGCAGGGAAAATGATGAAAGATCACAGGAAAATGATGAAAGACCACCTCAGAAAGATTACCGAAGGCATTGAAGCCATGCCCCGAGGCTCAGAGCTTATCTGTGGCATGGTTGGGAGTCATGGAAACATTTAACTCTGGGAGTCGCTTGGCCAGATGCATTTGAGGAAACATATTCTGGTCACAGCAGTCACAGTGCAGGCAACAAGGTGTCGAGAATTAGAGGCAGGAGACTGACTCAATGGCACAAACATTCCCACTTTCACAGAAGATTACATGTAACAATATGTCAATTGCCCAGCAACTGCAGGCCCATACTGTGAGCATATTCAGACAGCCCACATACTGGGCAGCAGATTAATGAGGCCTGACCAAATCAGCAAAGCCAGGTAAAGAAAATACAAAAGGAAATGTTTCTAAAAGCATGTAGTAAGATATCAGAAAAAAGACCTAATATGGGTGTCATCATAGCAAATTGCAAAGTTTCTGAGATTGGGTGGAAAAGGATGCTAATTCCAAGACATATTATTTAAGGAAAAGGATAAAATAAATGGAAAATACAGAAATGGACAAATAAGACTGACAAATACAAAGAAAAATGAGGGAAAGTTTGGATATAATCATATGAATGAAATAGAATTTAAGATAAAGCAAAAGCATAGTGGTGAGAGGCAGTTGCTAATGGAGTGGGGTCCCTGAGGGAAAGCGAGGAGAGGGAGCCAGAGCTGAGGGGGAGATGAGCTGTGGATAGAAGATGAGACCCCAGTCCACAGCGGGCGGAAGAGGGAAGGAGAACATGGTACTGTCTCAGTTTATGCTCCCTTCAAAGTAGGCTCTGAGACAAGGTCTTGAAGGCAAATAGTTTACTTAGAGATGGTTTTTAATAATCAACAGAGGACGAGGAAAGGAAATTTCAGATGATGTGAGCAAATGGAAAAACATATCACGCTCGTGCATTGGCGGAAGCAACATTGTTAAAATGCCCATACAACACAAAGTAATTTATGTAATTAAATTAAATATAATTCCCCTCCCCCCATCAAATCCCAATGTTGTTTTTCACAGCTCTAGAAAAAATAATTCCATGCTTTGATTGGAACCAGGAAAGAGTCGAAATAGCTAAAGCAATCTGAAGCAAAAGAAACAAGTCTGGAGGCATCATTTTACCAGATTTTAAACTATTCTACACAGCTATAGTAACCAAAACAGCATGGTACTAGCACAAAAATAGAAACAAGGAGCAAAGGAACAGAACAGGGAACCCAGATTTAACACCATCCACGTTTTGCCAACAGATCTTTGACAAAGCAGAAAACAATGCATGCTGGGAAAAAGAATTCCTATTCAATAAATGGTGCTGGGAAAATTGGACAGCCACATGCAAAAGATTGAAACAGGATCCGTATGTCATACCACTCACAAAAATTAATTCGATGTGCAGAGCAGGCATGAAACCATAAGGACTCTGGAAGAAAGTTTTGGAAAAACTCTTCTAGATATTGGCCTAGGCAAAGAATTTATGAAGAAGACCCCAGTGGTGACACAGCAACAACAAAAATGAATAAATGGGACTTGATTGAATAAAAAAGCTTTTGCACAGCCAAGGAAACAGTCAACGGAGCAAATGGACATCCTACAAAGTGGGAGAAAATACATTTGGTAAAGGGCTAAAAACCAGAATCTACAAAGAACTCAAGCAAATTGGCAAGAAAAAGTCAGACAACCCTATTAAAAAGTAGACATAAGATATGAACAGAAGCTTTTCAAAAGAAGATGGGCAAATGGCCAGTAAACGTATGAGAAAATTCTCAACATCACTAATCATCCGGGAAATGCAAACCAAAACCCTGAGCTACCACCTAACCCCAGTGAGAACGGCTTTTATCAGAAAGTTCCAAAACTAAACAGAGATGCAGAGAGAAGGAATGTTTATACACTGTTGTTGGGACTGCAAACTAGTCCAACCTCTGTGGAAAATAGTATGGAGAGTGCTCAGAAAACTAAAAGTAGGACCAGCTATTTGATCCAGCAGTCCTGCTATGGGATATTTTACCCAAAGGAAAAGAAGTCATTTATCAAAAAGACATGCTCAAATGTTTACTGCAGCACAATTCACAATCACAGAGTTGTGGAATCAACCAACTGCCCCTCAATTCATGAGTGGATTAACAAAACGTGTGTATATTCACTCAGCCATGAAAAGGATGACTTAATCCCTTTTGCAATTATTTGGATTAAACTGGAGACCATTATCCTAAGTGAAATAATAGATACTTGTGAAAGTATCTAAAGAATGGAAAAACAAACACCATATACACTCACTATTGAACTGGAAGTAATCACCAGTGCTCATGTGCACAGATGCAAGTAAAACTCAACAGAAATTAGGCAGGTGTAAGAGGGGAGGGGAGGGAAGAGGAGAGGAGAGGAGAGGAGAGGAGAGGAGAGGAGAGGAGAGGAGAGATCATACCTAATGGATACAATGTACACAGTCTGGGTGATGGGCAGGCACACTTATAATACCACTCAAGCATTACAAAAGTGATCCATGTGGGCCAGGCACTGTGGCTCATGCCTGTAATCACAGCACTCTGGGAGGCCGAGGTGGGCAGATTGTCTGAGCTCACGGGTTCGAGATCAGCCTGAGCTAGAGTGACACCCCGTCTCTAAAAATAGCCGAGTGTTGTGGAAAGAGCCTTTAGTCCCAGCTACTTGGAGGCTGAGTAAAGAGAATCACTTGAGCCCAAGAGTTTGAGGCTGCTGTGAGCCTTGATGCCATGGCACTCTACCAAGGTCAACATGTAACCTTAACATTTGCACCCGGGTAATATTCTAAAATTTTAAGAAGCAAAAATGATTTTTAAAAAGGTCAATGTCAGAGTGGAGATGTGAGTTTAGGAAGGGAAGGCAATCATTAAAGCATGTATAATCAAGTGATTGCTTGTTTGGGTAACTACAGCTGACGGTCCCTGGGGCCTCTGGAGCCACTGCAGAACGCACCCCCACCTGAGAAGGAGGCCGTGGGCTGTTGTATGTCAGAAGTGGAGTCCAAGGGAAGTGGGCAGGGCACCGACGGTGTCTGTTGGGGTAGAAGAGGAGATAGGGTAGCAAGAAGTAGAGGTGGTTCCAGCGCGTCTCTTATTTTCTCTGTGAAGGCGGAGGAGGCACTGTTTTCCACCAAGGTTAAAAGTAAAGGAGGTTGGACCTGAGGTTGAGAAAAGTGGGGCGGGTTTGAAATGCACACCTTGGGGGAAAATGACTGGGAAACAGGACTAGTGGGCTCTGAGGGAGGAGCAGCCACTGGAGAGAATTCACAACGTGTCAGTCTCCGCAGTCTGTGATTTTCTCCAGCACAGCAGGCGTCTAGGTTGCAGGTGATAAGAGGCCACACAGCTGGACCCCCCCAGATGCGGATTTGTGCCAGACAGGTACTGTGAAAGGACAGTGAACCAGTGGCGTTGAGAGTGGGGCCAGGGAAACTTCTGAATGGTGAGCCTCACCCTTGGCCATCCTGTCCTTCCGGGTGAAGAAAGGAATTGAAGACAGACAATAGATGAAGGGGAAGAAGGGAAAGTTTGAAGAGCATGTGGGGAAGATTTGTGCAAAATCTGCAAGTGTGAGAGATCGTAGTACATGAGGCCAGTGACCAAACATCTCATGCATGTCTTTGAGCTAGGAGTAAGGCACACCTCCTCCCAAATTCTCATGTGTGTGTGTGTTTCTAATGATGGCAGCTTTGTGGCCTTCTGATATTTCTATCCCATCAACGTTTTCTTCTGTTCCATCCTATAGTCAATGCCTGTCCTACATACATTTTTAAATTGAGGTTTCTATGTGGGAGTTTGCAATATCCAGAGTCTCCTAACTGCATGTAATTGCTGTGCCAGTGTAAGTTTAAGAAGGACTGGCATTTTATTCAGCGTGATTGGTGGCTGCTGGTGGCCCCTCCGTTTGACCCCCTCAAGCCATGTGAAGGAGACAGTGGATTCTCCCCCTCCTCCGCTAAGAGGGCAGTGGTGACACAGAAAATTAAAATGTACTTCTGTTTGTCTTTGGAATACATTTTGAATTTCTATTTGGACAAGTGTGCTACAGACAAGAAAATGTGTTAGTGGAAAATCAAGAGCCATCCTGAGTTAATAAGATACGTAGGAACAATATAATGATCTAGTGGCCCATCTCCAAGTAGGTTTCAGTGAAGCTTTTAGATCGGCGTGATGAATTAATCACTCTACATGGCACATTGGGAGAAATTCCGCCCTGACCCCATCAAACTGATGCATCTCATTTGCGGCCTGTTCTGGCAGGGTCAGCGGCCCTTGTAATCTTGTCCCAGAAAACGAGAACACTGATGCTCTTTTTCATCCCACCTTTTTGTACTTCCACTAAGCTATTTTTGCTGTAGTCATTTACTGCCACTGGGATTTTGCAGAAGGTTAATAGTACTAATAAAATGAAGGTCAAATCACCAAAGGGAGAATCCTGAAGGAATATTCTGCAACCCTTCATGTGTTGGGGCTAATGACCCTGCGAGAGACATTACAAGCTGCTCTTTGGGGTCAAGGCCACGTTCAGCCTTCCCTGCTGCAGGGTTCTTCACTCTGAGCTGTCTTACTGCCTTTCTTCCTAGCACTCCAAGGCTTCTTGCTGTGCTGGGTCCATTCCTACGACATTCCAACTCACTGCTTAGAACGGTGGTCAACTCTGGTGCCATTGCAGTCATACAGAGAGGTTTTTAAAAATACCTATGCCTGGACCTTTCCTCAGACCAACTAACCTGGAATCTGAACGAGGCTGACCCATCAGATGGGTCCTACCAACTGGGCCACAGTTGAGGGTGCCTGGCCTGGTCAAGGAGCTCCAAACTCTGGCTTCCTGTGTAGCTGAAGAGGCAGCCTGGCTCACACCTGAATTACTTGTTCATCATATAGCTGAGGCAACCCTGAGAGTTTAGAGCACTGAGAGCATTTCCCTACCTGGACAGCAGGCAGCAGGCCCAGCCAGAGAGCAGGCAGATGTCGCTTCTGGTGGCCAATGCAAGAGGCAAATGGCGGGGGACGTTTTTGTTTTTCATTTAACTTTTTGCATCTCCAATTGAAATTCAGAATTTCGGGGATTTCATGGCATTTTTGAATGTTTTAATTTTTGAATGTTTTAGTCTTTTCTGTGTTCTCCATGTGTACCTTCAGGATAATCCATAATAAATACTAAATTTCCCTGAGCTCTGTTAAGATGGATATACTATTGGAAGTGATACATTCTGATATGGACTGTGGCTTTCACTGAAAAAGTCATTTATCTTCTTATAGAACTTCTGCTGGTCGTGGCTCGATGCCTTTAGTTCAAGCGGCTAAGGTGCCAGCCCCAGACACCAGAGCTGGTGGGTTCGAATCCAGCCCAGGCCCACCAAACAACCATGGCAACTATAACCAAAAAATAGCCGGGAGTTGTGGCAGGTGCCTGTAGTCCCAGCTAAGGCAAGAGGATCGCTTAAGCCTAAAAGTTTGAGGTTGCTGTGAGCAGTGATGCCACAGCACTCTACCCAGGGCGACACCTTTAGACTCTGTCTTAAAAAAAAAAAAAAAAAAAAAGAACTTCTGATGCTTCAAATATTGTCTTTTTGGAGATAAGGAAAGTGGCATATAGTGAGTACCTGTTGTATGCTTAGTACTGTACCAGAGACTGACATACACTGTTGAGGTCATTAAGATGTCCTGGACTCACATCCTGGTCCAGTCACCTCCAGAAAATAAACTCACTGCCAGAGTGGTGATGAGTTTAGTGTGACGGAATGCCTACCACATGTGCATCACGGGGCCTGGCACGATGAAGGTCTCCAAACAGCGTGAGTTGGCATCGTCCTCATCTCACTTAGTTCTCACAACAGTGCTGTGTGGAGGGGTCATATTAGGGATGCACAAAGTCCCCAAAGTGAACTAATTATTCCTGGACACACTCAATCCCAGGCATATCTGCAAGAAAATGGAAAAACCTACCACTCTTCAAGGCTGGAGGTCACCTGGAACCTGGGAGGTAGGGACCTGCAAGACCGAATGATGTTCTGGTGTTGGAGAGGCAGTGGCGAACAAGACGGATGAAACCCCTGCCCTTGTGCCCTTGTGCCCTTGTGCAGGAAACCCTGAGATCTCTGCTGGGCCCTCAGGAGCCATTGTGCTATGTCCACATTAGATCTTTGATGGCACATTATTCGCCACAGCTGTGTATTCCTTCCTAATTATCAGAAAGTTCTGCTTTCTCAGAGTGAGCAGTCCTGAGCAGTCACAAAGTGATCAAAGATGGAGCGTCACCAGACAGGTATCTTTGGTCCCCTGGAGTTCCCTCTGGGAACATCCTCTTGTTTTCCACAGCCAGGACCCCTAGTACCAGAAGGAAGAGCAACTGAAGCCATCACTGCTTTAAGACAGCAAATGCAAATGTTATTCTACCAGGGTGACTCTCTGGAGCAGGCCAGCCTCCTAGCTGGTCTCTGAGACGTTCTTCCATTGTGTACTTGGGTGTGGTGGCTGCTAATTACATAGACCACTAACTCACTTAAAGACCGTGGATGGACTCATTCAGATTAACTCATTTCCAAGTGATGAACTATGTTTTTAAAAAATTAGTCAATAAATAAATTCATTAAACGTTACACCACCGCTGATCATTTCTCTCTACTGTTCTTGAATTTATTCATTTATAGAACTCTTCATAAGCCCCTCCCCTATGCCAGGTTTTATATCATTGCTAAGGAAACAGAGCTCATTCTGAGATATTAGTTGTGTTGAAAATATCTCAAGAGGTCCTGCCTTCTGTGTTTGAGAACAATCCAAAATACTGTTGAGATTAAAATATAACATTGGTATTCTTTGATGTCTCTGATTGCCTAAATTTCAGGGTAACTTTTCACGCAGTTTGTTAGGCATCTTCTCTCCATCCCTGTAGAAATAGGACTGTGATTATAAGGCCATCACCTCCGGGCCAAAGCCTGTCTGGAAGCACCCGCGTTTGGACGATGACAGCTTGTCTCCGGACCAGGCTGCAAGGAGCTGTGCTTCTCCTTTACCATAAGTAATTTTTTAGCATAGTATATCATTTCAAAGGAGAATGATTCTATGTAGAGTATGGAATCTCCTAAGATGAAAGATACGCCAACAAAGTTTTCTGATTTAGAATTGCTCCTTTTTCTTCCTTGACATGTTATATCTCTGCATATAATTACTAAAAAGGGAAGGTCTTTGTCCCTTAGTTAGAAATAGACCAAGTGTCAGTGCATGAAAAGAAAGTCTATGTATAGTTCTGTGGATGTTGCTAAAGTATCCTATCCACTTGCTACAGCTATAAATTTTCTATTAGGGAAAGGACATTATTCATTTTTTAAATGCTGAAATTTTAACAGTTGGTATCCATCAGGCAAAGATGAAATAAACTAATCCTTATGTGTAAATCCATAAGTCACAGGGAAATGTGGGATCTGGGTTAATGTGAGCATAATATGGTTGGGAACATTTTCTAGTAATCAGGTTTTTGCTAAATTATCCCTTACATAGTTCCTCACTTACCTTTTTTCACTTTGTTCCCCAAGCTCTAGAGAGCAGGTCATCATGATAGCTCACTGCAACCTCAAACTCCTGGGCTCAAGAAATCCTGCAGCCTCGGCCTCCAAGTAGCTGGAGTACAGACCCTTGCTGCCACACCCAGCTAATTTTTTTTCTATTTTTAGTCGACATGGGGGTCTCGATCCTGTTCAGGCTGGTCTTGGACTCCTAAGCTCAAGGGATCCTCCTCTCTCATCCTCCCAGAGTGCTGGGATTATAGGCATGAGCCACCATGCCCAGCCTAGTCCCTCAGTTTTAATTTTTCTATATTTTAATAACTTCTTAACACAAATCACTTTGCATTACGACTTTGAGTTTTTATTAATATTTTTAACACTTAAGTGTCCTGAAGTTCATAGCCCAAGAGGGAGAATTTTTTTTTTTATTAAGTCATTTGTACATTTATGCCATTATGGGATTCAATGTGTTGATTATTTGTACAAATTGGAGTGCTTACATCCCACTAATCAACAAAGCCTTCACCTCATGTACCTACTTGCAGAATTAAGACATTTGTGTTCTATACCTGATAGATTCAACTTGTACTTGCAATATGCTCCATAAGTGTGGTCCCCCTACTAACCCTCCCTCTATCGACTCACCCCCCTCCCCTCCCCTCGCCCTCCCCTTCCCTTCTTCATCCTAGGCAATAGTTAGGTCTCATTTTTCATATGCAAGTGTGAGTGATTATAAATTGGTTTCACAGTAGTACTAAGTATATTGGATATATTTTTTTCCATTCCTGAGATACTTTACTAAGAAGAATATTTTCCAGCTCCATCCATGTAAACATAAAAGAGGTAAAGTCTCCATTTTTTTAATGCTGCAGAGTATTCCATGGTATACATATACCACAAACCACAACTTATT
>CAUYPK010056709.1:0-28980 GCA_963574355.1 Loris lydekkerianus | reverse complement strand
ATATGGTTATTTTTTTCAGTTTCTTATTTCAATTCTTTTTTTGTGTTTACCCAAAAGTGGAATTGCTGGATCCTGTGGTTGTTCTATATTCACTTTTTTTTTTTTTTTTTTTTTTTTTTTTGGTGTAGAGGTAGAGTCTCACTTGATCGCCCTCAGTAGAGTACCATGGCGTCACACAGCTCACAGCAACCTCCAACTCCTGGGCTTAGGTGATTCTCTTGCCTGAACCTCCCGAGTAGCTGGGCCTACAGGTGCCTACCACAACACCCGGCTATTTTTTGTTGCAGTTTGGCCGGAGCCAGGTTTGAACCCATCACCCCTGGTATATGGGGCCTGCCCCATACCCACCGAGCCACAGGCGTTGCCCACTTTTTTTTTTTTTTTTTTTTTTGAGACAGAGTCTCACTATGTTGCCCTCAATAGATTGCTGTGGGGTCACAGCTCACAGCAACCTTCAGTTCTGGGGCTTAGACTATTCTCTTGCTCCAGCCTCCTGAGTATTTCTGGGACTACAGGCACCCGCCACAGCACGTAGCTATTTTTTGTTGTAGTTTGACTGGGGCCGGGTTCAAACCTGCCCCAGTATATGGGGCTGGCGCCCTACTCACTGAGCCACAGGCACCACCCTCTATATTCGTGTTTTTAAAAACCATTTTCCATAGTGGCAAGTTTTATGTCATTCAAAGGGCCTTCGGCTTCTGCACAGCTAAAGGCACTACAACTAAAGCAGACAGCTTTTGGAAGGGGAGAAAATTTTTGCATGTTATGATTCTGACAAAGGTCTGATAACTAGAGTCTACAGAGAACTCAAATTGATCAAGAAGAAAAGAACAAAACCCCATTTCTTTGTGGGCAAGAGACTTGAACAGAAACTTCTCTGAATTTGACAGGCAAATGGCCAATAAACACATGAAAAAATGTTTGTCATCTTTAATCACCAGAGAAATGCAAATCAAAACCACTTTGAGATATCACCCTATTCCATTAAGATTAGCCCACATCACAAAATCCCAAAACTGCAGATGTTGGCATGGATGTAGAGAGAAGGGAAAACTTCTACAGTGCTGGTGGGATTGCAAACTAATACAGCCCTTTTGGAAAGAAGTATGGACAATTCTCAAGGAACTAAAAGTTGACCTTCCATTTGATCCTGCAATTCCATTACTAGGTATCTACCCAGAAGAACAAAAATCATTTTACCACAAAGACATTTGCACCAGAATGTTTATTTATTTATTTATTTATTTTTTTGAGACCGGGTCTCACTATGTTGCCCTCGGTAGAGTGCCATGGTGTCACAGCTCACAGCAATCTCAAACTCCTGGGCTCAAGCGATTCTCTTGCCTCAGCCTCCCAAGCAGCTGGGACTACAGGTGCCCACCCCTATGCTTGGCTATTTTCTTTTCCTTACTTTTTTTTTTTTTTTTTTTTGTATAGACAGAGTCTCACTTTATTGCCCTCAGTAGAGTGCCGTGGTGTTACTCAGCTCACAGCAACCTCCAAATCCTGGGGTTAGGCAATTTCCTTGCCTCAGCCTCCTGAGTAGCTGGGACTACAGGTGCCTGCCACAATGCCTGGCCATTTTTTTGTTGTAATTTGGCCGGGGCTGGGTTTGAACCCGCTACCCTTGGTATATGGGGCCAGTGCCCTACCCACTGAGCCACAGGCACTGCCCCTGGCTATTTTCTTGTTGCCATTGTCATTGTTGTTTAGTTGCCGGAGCCGAGTTCGAACCTGCCAGCCTCTGTATATGTGGCTGGTGCTGTAACCACTGTGCTATTGGCACCAAACCTGCACTAGAATGTTTATTGTAGCCCATTTCATAATTGCCAAATTGTGGAAGCAGCCCAAATGCCCAACCCATGAGTGGATTAACAAATTGTGGTATGTGTATATTATGGAATACTATTCAGCCATAAAAAGATGGAGACTTTACATCTTTTATGTTTACCTGGATGGAGTTGGAACATATTCTTCTTAGTAAAGTATCTTAAGAATGGAAAAACAAAAGTATCCAAATGTACTCAAAACTATTATGAAACCAATATATAAACACAGTCTTATATGAATGATAAAACACGAATATAGTCTAATGAGCAAGGGGAGAGAAAGGCGAGGGGAAGATGATTGGTGGGAGGAGGGAGGGCATTTGTTAGGATCTTGCCTAATGTGCACAATGCCAGGGTATATTTCAAAATAACTAAGAGTAAATTATAAATGTCTTACTACAAAAAGTAAGTGAGGTGATGGTTATGTTAATCAGTTTGATTTAAGCATTCCACATTGTATATCAAATTGTCACAATGTACCCCATAAACATATATGGTTCTGATTTTATGATTTAATTAAACATTAAATTAAAAAAGAAAATAAAAAAATAAGAAAAATAAAAAGGAACACAGTCCTACAGCAAAACGAACAAAAAACAAACAAAAACAAAACAAAACATAAACAAACCAAAAAACCAAATAAAAATAAAGGGCATGCAGCCGGGAGCAGTGGCTCACACCTGTAATCCTAGCACTCTGGGAGGCAGAGTCAGGTGGATTGCTTGAGCTCATGAGTTCGAGACCAGCCTGAGCAAGAACGAGACCTCATTTCTACTAAAAATAGAAAAAACTAGCTGGGCATTGTGGCAGATGTCTGCAGTCCCATCTACTGGGGAGTCTGAGGCAAGAGAATTGCCTGAGCCCAAGAGTTTGAAGTTGCTATGATGATAATGCCACAGAACTCTACCCACAGTGACAGAGTCTGACCCTGTCTCAAAAAACAAAAAAGGAATTTTTCATTGATACCAATCAAGACTGTATAATACTCAAGTTGACCTCCAAATACTTCAAGGGATGTGGTAAAACTTCCAAAACAAAATTCATTTTACTTTATTTAAAAATTCTATACAGAACTTTCAGCAATAGAAGGATTAGCAAAAATGGTGCTTTGGAGCCTTTTCTTGCTTCTGTTCAGAAATAAACCTTAAAAAAAGATGTATCTAGCTGGACTAGAAGAAGAAGTACTTTTTCCCCAAGGTGATAAGTTACCGGCATTTAAAGTGTTAAGGCAGTTAAAATTTTGTATCTCTGACCATTCACCTCCTCTAAACCCCAGCCCTAAACAGCATTTCTTATAGCCAAAATGAACTGCAACAAAGATTGCTTTGACCCAGCCTAGACCAGACACATTTCTGAGTCCGAGGAGCCAACTCAGGAGAAATGGCACAGGGATCCCACTCAGGTTATCATACAATTCTCTTCATTGTCCTATTTCATTCCTGTGCAGCACAAACAACCATTTTGAATGAATGATCCTGTTTCTTTGCGTGTTTCTTGTCTGTCTTCTTCCATCAGAACTGAGTTTGTGTTCTTGCCATGACTTTCCCTATAATAGTGCTGAGCACAAAATAGGTCCTCAATAAATATTTATTGAATGAGTAAATCATCACATAAATGAAAATTTTCTTAGTATATTTGTATAGTATATTATAGTATACTGTTAAATACTCCAAATGGATGTAATACTGAATTATAGGTCAGAGGATACTAAAGATTACTACAAGCTACTGGGAAGTGATGAACTACCTTCGGTAAGCAGTGGACAGTGCTTTTCTTTTTCACAACAGTATTTCAAGTTCTTATTTAAGGTTTTAATTTAAATAAAACTTTAGTCACATTGAACTAAAACCCTAATCTTGTAAAATAACTGCTTTAATAATTCATAAAAGTTAAGAATTTAAGTGTATGTTGACTCTTGAATAGCGTCTGGTGGTAATTTTATGGAAGCTTCTGGTTAAATATGTATATTCTGGTTCATGACCATACGCTATTTCACAATCACTATACTGAAAATAAATATTTAAAATTTTATTGTAATTCTGATGATAGTGTTTCATAGTATACATAAACTTGTGTTTATTATGGTAATTCATACTATAATTGAAACGAAAGGTAAGTTTTTAGTAAGTTAGGGATTTCAAAATACTTTAGTATTTTGTACTTTAGGATTTTGTCCATTATAGTATACTATAATATACTATACAAATATACTATTTGTATTTGTATATAATGATATATCAAGAAATAATTTACCACACATCCAAAATAATATATATTTGTATTTGTATATATAGTATATATAATATGCTATAGTATATTAGTATATTTGTATCTTAGTATCTTAGTATATTTGCTTATACTCTTACGCTATTTTAAACATTGTGAAATATCTTAAACACTCAGAAGAGCACTCACTACTTAGATCAAACATAGCCTAAGATTTTACCATGTTGCTTGAGATTTTCTTCTATCTTTTAAAAACAGGATAAAGACAAAAATGTGGAAGACATGGAGAAAAATGGCTAATGTGAGGAGGTCGTAAAAATGGACAGTCTTTATTAGCCCATTATACAAATGGTTCATCTGCATCAGTTACATAAACTCAAACTACAGATCCCAGGCAGCCCTGCAAAGCTAGCTAGGCACGTGGCCGGCTCTTTTCTCTTCTGTAAACAACCAATGAGAGGCAGCGTTTACAAAGATCTAGGATGACATCTGGCATAGTGACTGTGTGACCAGTCTGAAAGCTAGTTTTTGCTGTTTGGAACGAGCTTCTGTAGCTCAGATTTAAAGAGGTCTTTTCCCCTGTTAATTCGAAGCTCATCGTGCCTCTTTGTTTCCAAGGGGGAAAAAGCTGGTTTAGTAATCCAAATGGATGCAATACTGAATTACAGGTCGGAGGATACTGAGGATTACTACAAGCTACTGGGATGTGATGAACTATCTTCGGTAAGGCAGTGGACAGTGCTGTTCTTTTTCACAATAGTATTTCAAGTTCTTATTTAAGGTTTAGTTTAAATAAAATTTTAGGCACATTAAACTAAAAACCCAATCTTGTATTATTTTAGAGCACTTTAAAATAACTGCTTTATTGGCTCATAAAATTAAGAATTTAACTTACTGGGATGTATGTTGACTCTTTACTTGAATAGCGTCTGGTGGTAATTTTATGGAAGTTTCTGGGGAAATAGGTATATTCTGGCTCGTGACCATACGCTATTTCACAATCACTGTACTGAAAATAAATATTTGAAATTTTATTGCAATTTCTGATGGTAGTGTTTCATAGAATACATAAACTATGTGTTTATTATGATAATTCATACTATAATTTAAATGAAAGGTAAGTTTTTAGTACGTTAGGGATTTCAAAATATTTTATTAAAACATGTACTTTTATGGGAGCAGTTGAATTATAAACCAAAGAAACACCTCTATGTTAATGTTTCGAATGTGTGATAAATTACTTCTTGAGAGGGTTGCTTCTGAAACCAAACGTGTGGAGACTCTGTAGTTGTTCCCTGAATCTATAATGAAATAATATTTTTAAAGTATCCTCACAGGCTGGTCTGAGTGCAGTGGTGTTACAGATGCCTTTGTCCTTCTCTACTACCACTGCCTCACTTGATTAGCTTAAAAAAAAAAAAGATAAAAATAAAAATATATAAATAAAGTCCCCTCACAAACAATTGTAAAAGTTGTAGAGATTTTGATAAACTATGGAAAAATCATTTAAAATTTTATCTCCAAAGGGTAACACTATTAATGTTTTGGTATATCAATCGCCAGTCTTTTCACTATGTATATTTTTTGAAGACATGTTTGGATATGTTATATATACTTGTGATTCCTGCTTTTTATCTATTAATATCATAAGAAGGATTGCTCCATGCTATTAAATTTTGCAACATTTAATAGTTGCAAAATATTTCATTTTTTTATTACCACAGCTGAGTTATTGTTATTGTTAAATATTTTATTTCCAATATTTTAAATAATATTAAGACAAAAATGAAATGTATTGTTATTAGTCATCTATTATTAAATTATGTTATTATAATATATTTGTATTATGTAATTAATATATTTTATTTTAATTAATATATAACTATTAATATGAATGTTTTAAATAAAAATGTTTTTATATTCTTGTTTTGTAAAGGCAGGAGTTTATTTATAACATGCAATTAGTTTTGTTTTTAAGATAGGATGCAATATTGGACACAAGGGATTAAAATCTCTTATTTTTGCCACACTATGGGGAAATTATTTCAGATACCTTGAAGTTAAAAAAACAACTCCCCTCACACAGAGAACAGCTTCTACTGCTCTTTTAGTTGCATATTTCTTTTCAGAAATAATATCTTACTCTTGTGTATGGTGGTGGTAATTTGCTTATAGCAACTGAGAAAACTTACTACCATTTTTACCAATATATGTTATTTGCCTTTCAGATTATGCTTTTACTAAATTATTTTTGAAGGAATAATTTTAAATCAATATAACATAATTAAACTTGATGAGATTAATTTGGATTTTTAAAAATATGTGCTATGTTATAAAGATCGTTAAATTCCCATAATAAATCTCCTGACCCATTTTGTCAGTCTTTTGAAGTCATGCTCTTATCTTTCTAGTTTACAAAAACAGAGGGTTAGTTTTGGATAGAGTCACAAAAATTGGTTGTTTAAGTGTAACAGTTTCATTTTATGGTTACTATACATAGTCTCAACATTCCTTTTTCTGGATTATTTTACTGATCTGTCCATAGCATAACATATCTAGATAACAATCACTTATTTTTAATGAAAGGACTGTCACAGTTTTGTCACTTCTTTTTATATGTATCATTTTCTCTCTTCTTCTTAAAGGTATGTTTCCCATTAAAAATATTTTTATGACTGTTTTTATGTATTTAGTGAGACATTTCCTTGATTTCTATTGGATGAATTTTCTTTACTGCAAATATTCCTTGATTTGATGCTCTGAAATTAACTAGAGCTTTTCATATGCAAAAGCAATTTGGCAGTTATAATTTCAAAGCAATTTGATATTTTGATTTTACTTATAAAAATTGAATTGAGACACCCATATAATCGTTTTCCTTTGGTATACAGCTCTTATAATTTAAAGCTTGTGCTGGAAATTGATTAAATTCGAAGTAAAATTACATATTTCCTAATGGTTCAAGAGCAGTAATTTCTTTTCAGAGACTTTCAACAAAACATCTTTCACAAATTGAAAATATAATTGTGACAATAAGCGATGTGACTAATTTCCTACTTTACATATGTGACATACATAAATTATGGAGGGATTCTGTATTATTTTATAGAAAACAACATATCTCTCATTGAAAAAAAATTTACTAGTATTTGATCCGAAGTCAGCCAGCTTTTTCTCTGTATATTGGATTTTACACAAAGACGCATGCTATAAAAGACTACACTGAAGTCCTTACTGATGCACACAGTATATGCTAGGGGTGTAAAGCATCCTTGCTGCTGTGGATCTGGTTTGGTTTTTAATATTTGCTCACTATTCCATTAGTAATGATAACAAGACTTCATGACTTCAAGACTTCATGGACTTGAAAATTGAGCACAAACCTGGTAAATGGAAACATCAATTTTTTTTCTTATTTCTCTATTTTATTGACTTCCAACTGAGTTCATGTCTTAACTCTGCCACTTACTAGCTGTGTGGCCCTTGATAAAATCACTTAAGTTTACTATGCCTTGGTTTCCTAATTTGCAAATGGGAGTGAATAGTACCCACGTCATAGAGTTGTTGTGGAAATTAAATAAGACACAATATAGAAAGTACTTTCAACATTGCCTGACACAGAGTGGTAAGTTGTTATTGTTGTGGCTATTGTTTTGGCCTCACAGAGACACCGTGGTCTTGAAACTTTGTAAATTTATCCTATCCTAGAGTTTGCATTCTTTTTAAGATGTTTTATTTCGATATAATTTTTGATTTACAGAAAAGTTGCAAAAATAATACACAAGAGTTCCTACATACCCTTAACCCAGCTTTCTTTTATGTTAATATCACACCTAAAAGAAGTACAACGTACTTCTAGTTAATGTTCTATTAATAGTATAAAACTAGAACATTAACATTGGTAGTTTAACCAGGGATCAGCAACCTTTTTTTGTAAGAGATCAGTAGAGTCAGTACTTGGATGAGACATCCACGTGCTTAGGAAGCAAATTTTAAGGAGGCATTAACTCTCAGAGTTTCACAAGTATTCAACTTTAGAGAGAGACAGAGGGAGAGAGATCCTCCTTTAACCTAAGTGTCTTCACCTGGGGCTGGCCCTGAGATAGCAAATATTTTAGGCTTTGCAGGCCATAGGGTCTCTTGTCACAACTACTCAGTTCTGCCATTGGAGAAAGCAGCCATAAAATAATATGTACGTCAATGATGATGGCTGTCTAACAATAAAGTTTTCACAAATACAGGCAGTAGCAGTGGGCCAGAGTCAGTCAGTCCCAGATCAAAATTATAAGTCTTATTTAATGTCATCAGTTTTCCTACTAACGTCCGTTTCCTGTTCTGGGTTCCAAGGCAGGATGCCTTATTATGCTGCCTTGTCATGTCTCCTGGTCCCTCCACGCCGACCCTTTCTCTCTCCAACCTTCTCTGTCTTTTGCAACCTGGATGCCTTGGTTAATTTTGTAGAATGTACCCCAACTGGGCACTGTCAGATATTTTTCATAAGATCGAGGTTATGAATTTTGGGGAAGAACATCGCTGAAGTGATGCTGTACCTTTCTCAGAGTGTCCTACCGGGGCACGTGATGTTGATATGTCTTGTTGACCTTGGTTAAGGTGGTGTCTGTCAGATTTCTTCTTCCACGTTTTTCTGCAGTGGAATTACTGTTTTTCCCTTTTGTAATTAACGGATATATTGGGGAAGATACCTTGAATTGTACTGTTTCTTCTCAAACTTTTATCCACTGAGTTTACCATCCTTTGGTGGATCTTGCCTGTAACAGTTACTGCTATGGTGTTTGCCTAATGCTAACTTTTTATTTTCCTCATTCTTTGTTACTTGGAATTCTTCTGTGAAGAAAAGATATCCTTTCTCTTACATTTATTTGCTTATTCAATTTATTTTTATCACTATTGATTAATAGGAAGTTATATATATTTTTCTCTTTTTTTATTATTTTATTTTTAAATGCTCATATTTTGTTTCTCCTCTCACGTTTTTCTCACTTTGTTTCTTTTCCACAGGAAGTTATATTTTTAAGGGTTATAATCCAAATATTGCCATTATTTATCTTGTGGCTCAAATGGTTTCTATGTTTCATATTTTAATTATTTATAATTTGATTAGAATGCTTTTTAGGAGGATCTCTTATTTATTTCAGGGATGTGCTAATATCTAGAGTGTTGTGGGAAAGACCAGTTTCTTTTTTTTGTTGTTGCAGTTGTCATTGTTGTTTTAGCTGGCCCAGGCTGGGTTTGAACCTCCAGCCTCTGTGTGTGTGGCTGGCACCTTACCCACTGAGCTACGGGTGCCACCCATGGAAAGACCAGTTTCAAACTGAATGAATTGAAATGCTGTGCACTAGTTAGGTCACTTATTAAAACGGATTTTCTCTTCTCTGCAGCACACTCTACAGCAAACGAATTTCCATCACTAGAATCAGTTCACTCTTATAATAAATAAACCGCATTTTTCAGAAAGCTCCTATTATACCACAATGATATTACCTGAAGAAGAATATCTGTCAGTATATAATCGAGTATTTATTGAACAGTTACCATTGGGTCAGTACTAGAAGTGATGGGAGGTCAGTTGGGAAACAAAGCAAAACAAAACACAAAGGTGAGACGTGATGCTAGTGGATAAAGAACTTGGTATCCAATCGAGAAGCCAAAGCTAATACAGAGGAAATGGTCTGAAAACAGTGTGCTATGCGGTACTGTCTACGAGTACAATAGGAATTAAAGACAGACTATCTGGGAAGACTTCAGAGAAGAGATGAAGCTTGAAATGGTCTTATAAAAAGGTCTATTAAGGCTCGGTGCCTGTAGTACAGTGGTGAGGGCACCAGCCACATACACCAAAGGTGGTGGGTTCAAACCCAGCCTGGGACAGCTAAATCGCAATGGCAACTGCAACAAAAAATAGCCGGGCGTTGTGGTGGGTGCCTGTGGTCCCAGCTACTTGGGAGGTTAAGGCAAGAGAATCGCTTACGCCCAAGAATTTGACGTTGCTGTGAGCTGTGAGGCCATAGCACCCTACCAAGGGCGACATAGTGAGACTCTGTCTCAAAAAAAAAAAAAAAAGCAGTTGAATGGACAGAAGGCATTTGTGTGGCTGGGAAATCTGGAGAAGATTTATCCAAGCGGGAATCAGATTTAGAATATTTTCTTCTGTAGACCAAAATAGTGTGCTAACAGGCTATGGAAAAGGTAAATTTTCAAGTTTTAAAATTTAAGTTCTAAAATTAAAATATACTCCATAAGGAAACATGGAATACAAAGAAAGCACAAAGAAAAATGTGAACCTAAATGTTAAACATTTTTGACTATTACAGTATGCATGTTAATTATCAATGCATATATGCTGTATCTAGGTAAATAAGTACCTGCATATATGTATAGATTTATAGTATAATATATTTATTTATAAATATTATATATATATATTTTTTCATATGAGTTTGCAGTCAGGCTGTGTGGATTCAGTTCCTGGATTTTCTTCTTTCTACATGTGTGCTCTTGGGAAAATTACTTAATTTTCTATGTTTTAGTTTCCTAATCTGCAAAATAAGAATAATAAAAGCCCTCAGGCCATAGAATCGTTGTGGGCACCAGATGAGACACTATATGGAAGGTGCTTAGAATAGTGCCTAGCACTCAATAATCTTAATAATAATAATAATTACTATTATTATCATTATATATATATGTTACATAATTCCTCTGAGATAAAACTCTATGGACTTATATTGCATATAATATCTTACCTTTTCTCATAGAAATGTATAAATTTTCTCAGGTTGTTAAAAGTCTTCTACAAGGTTATTTTTTAATGACTGCACAGTATTCCAGCTTATAGCTTTATTACAATTATCTTTAACAAATATCCTGTTACTGAACACATAAGTTTTGTTTAAAATTTATATTTTATTCATTAAACTTTCTTATTGCTAAATTCTTTTCCCATCTCTAATTATTTCTTCAAATTCCTAGAATTGAAATTGTCAGATCAAAGAGGCTTTTCATATGTTATATATCCCAACTGCTTCCCAGAAACTTTGCATGTGTTTATTATACATCCTCACCAGGAGAGCATGAGCGTTCATTTCTATGCACTCTCAGTAATACTCGCTATTGTCATCCTTTGGATATTTTGATTTATTTGATTACAAGTAAAGTTGAACATTTTGTTTATTCACTGGCCAACAAGACAGGCAGTTTTCCAGATCACTGGACATTGGATTAGGAAGGCAGGGTTCAATGGACCTTGACTGGAGGGCCTCAGCTGCCTCTGGGCTGCACTTGGCACGGGGCACATGGGGTGGGGAGTCCAGGAGACAAATAGAACATGTTCAAGACAAGCTAACCCAGTTTACTAGTTTACCCAGAACTAACTCCACAGGAGGTCTGTGATAAACTTTGTGATGGTTAAAGCTATGAAAAGTAAGGAAAAACATATGAACTATTGTTGGTTTTACAAACATGAAATTGGCAAAACTCCAGAAAACAAAGAAGAAAAAACAATCACACATGTAGTACTGCTGAGAATTAACCATTTTGACACATTTGCTTTTGTGAACCAATGCCAGAAAGTTTTCTAGTGGAATATGGATTAAAAAACAAACAATAACAACAATAAAAACCCAAAACTCTACTATAGATAGGTATAAGTTTATCCATTTGTCTTATTTAAAACCCCCAAGGTACATATACATGTATATATATTAAATATGTGAAGGATAGAACCTATTATCTTGGGAGAATAAGGGTAAAAGGCTTTTACTTTTTATTCTGTAGTGATAGAAATTTTTTAAGCAGAGTTTGTGAGTATTCATAAATTTTTTGTCAATTAGAAATGCTTGTCACTACACTAAAAAATATTTAATATTTTAAAATTTAAAAACAAGCCTTGTTACATATGAGTTATGGTGACTGATGGTTAAAGAGTTAGCACCTAGAAAGAGGAAACACATGATTCATTGAAGTTGGTGTTTTTTTTTTTTTTTTTTTTTTATTGTTGTTGCAGTTTGGCCAGAGCCAGGTTTGAACCCACCACCCTCGGTATATGGGGCCAGCACCCTACTCACTGAGCCACAGGCACTGCCCTCCATTGCAGTTCTTAACAGGAAGTTTGTTTCTTCCTGTGATTCTAAGAGGTCCTCAATAGAAACTTAACAAGGAAAAGAATAGAATTATTAGTTTGGGCTTTATATGTTGCTCTGGGTAGAGTAGCATGGCATCAGCCTAGCAACCTCAAACTCTTGGGCTCAAGTGACCCTCTTGACTCAGCCTTCTGAGTAGCTGGGACTACAGGTGTCTTCCACAACACTTGGCTAATTTTTCCATTTTTAGTAGAGACACGGTCTCTCTCTTGCTCAGGCTGGTCTCGAACTTCTGAGCTCCAGCAATCTACCTACCTCGGCTTCTCAGAGCACTAGGATTACCGGTACCATCATACCCAGCCCATATTAGTTTTCTAAGTCTGAAGAATTTGGCCATATAAAACAGTGGTTAAGATTACAGGATTTAAAGTCTGACTGCTTGCTTAACAAAAAGCTTCGCATTTTTTTTTTTTTTTTGAGACCGATTATCACTAAGTCGCCCTCAGTAGAGTGCTAAAGCATCACAGCTCACAGAAACCTCAAAATCTTGGGCTTAAGTGATTCTCTTGCCTCAGTCTCCCTAGTGGCTGGGACTACAGGCACCCGCCACAACATGTGGCTATTTTTTGTTGCAGTTGTCATTGTTGTTTATCAGGCCCAAGCCGGGTTTGAACTCGCCTGCCTCAGTGTATATGGCCAGCACCCTAACCACTGAGCAACGAGTACCAAGCCAGTGTTTTGGGTTTTTTTGAGACAGAGCCTCTGTCACCCTAGGTAAAGTGCCGTGGCATCATCATAACCCCCAGTAACCTCAAACTCTTGGGCTCAAGTGATTTTCTTGCCTCAGTCTCTGGAGTAGCTGGGATTACACGCACTGGGCACAATGCCCGCCTGCTTTTAGAGATGGGCCTTGCTTTTGCTCAGGCTGGTCTTGAACTCCTGGGACCAAGCAATCCACTGGCCTTAGCCTCCCAGGGTGCTAGGATTACAGGCATGAGCCACCACGCCTGGCAAAACTCAGCATTTTTATTAACTAGCTGAATGACTTTGGACAAGTTTCTGGTATTTAATTATTGCCACTGTTACCAGTTCTTATTATGGTTAGACTTTGTGTTAAGTGCTTAATTTACATTATTCATTTGATGTAAAGATACAGAAACCCTAGATACATAGAAATGGCCTAAATGTTGTGGAAGAACTGAGATTTGAAACCCAGAGGTCAGGTTGTAGAATCATATAACCACTGTTATCTCCTGCTACTGTCATTGCAATTATGATTGTTAAAGTCAAACCTTAATTCACGATAAGAGGGATTAGGTGGGTAAGTCAAGTCATATCAAATCATGGATGACCCTCAAACCTCATTTTAGTTTGGGCTGGAGTTTCTGTTTTCCCTATCAATCTCTAATAAAGCTTCTAACTGGTAACAAAATTATTAGGTTTGAATTATGTCCTTTTTCTTTTAATTGCAAAATTGTCTCTCTCTCTTTCTCTTTTGTTTTTTGAGACAGAGTCTCAAGCTGTTGCCCTGGTTAGAGTGCTGTGGCGTCCTAGCTCACAGCAACCTCAACTCTTGGGCTCAAGTGATCCTCTTGCTTCAGTTTTTCCATTTTTAGTAGAGACAGGGTCTTGCTTTTGCTCAGGCTGGTCTCAAACTCAGTGAGCTCAAGCAATCTGCCCATCTTGGCCTCCCAGAATACTAAAATTATAGGTGTGAACCACTGTGCCTGGCCACAAAATTCTTAATAAAAAAGATAAGGGTCAAAAGGCAGAGAGAAGGAACTATATAATAGATAATATGTAAATTTTAACTTATAATTTATAACTCAGGGACAGCCATTCCTGAATAATGAATGGTGGTTAAGCATCTTTGAAGAATTCAGATATGTGAACATATATTTTTATATTCTTAGGAGAAAACTATCTGACCATACTGAATATTTAAATAAATTGAGGCTGGATGAAGTGTCTTATGCCCACAGTTCCAGTACTTTAGGAAGCCAAGGCAGGAGAATTGCTTGAGGACAGGAGTTTGAGACCAGCCTGGGCAACATAGTGAGACCCTGTCTCCACAAAAATAAAATTATTCAGGCATGATGGCATGTGTCTGTAGCTTCCCTAGTTGCTTAGGAGGCTAAGGAAGGAGGATCGTTTGAGCCCAGGGGTCCAAGGTTGCAGTGAGCTGTGAACACTGCACTCCAGCCTGGGTGACAAAGTGAGACTCTATCTCTAAAAGATAAAATAAAAAAAGTACATAGGTTGAGCTCATAGGTGTCTTAGGTCATCATTTATGTAAAGTAGCAAGTCAAATTGCTATCAGACTGCTATTTCAATAGGAGCTTTCTATAGATGTTTTCTGAATCTTGTTATTTAGAAAATTATTTCTTTTTTTTTTTGAGACAGAGTCTGACTATGTTGCCCTCCGCAGAGTGCTATGGCATCACAGCTCACAGCAACCTTGGGCTTAAGCTATTCTCTTGCCTCAGCCTCCCAAGTAGCTGGGACTATAGATGCTTGCCACAATGCCCAGCTATTTTTGTTGCAGTTGTCATTGTTGTTTAGATGGCTGGGGCCGAGTTTGAACTCACCACCCTTGGTGTACGTGGTTGGCGCCATAACCAGTGTGCTACGGGTGCCGACCCTAGAAAATTATTTCTTAGAGTAAAAAGTCAAAATAGAAATATAAGGGTTAAAATAAAGAGGTAAGTTAATCACGGTGGTTTTGGGAAGGACTGCTGCCCAGATTCTTCCTTCACACTAAGTTGGATTCCTTGTATTAAACAATGATTTTTTGTTTTAGGTTGAACAAATCCTGGCAGAATATAAGGTCAGAGCTCTGGAATGTCACCCTGACAAACATCCTGAAAACTCCAGAGCTGGTAAGAATTAATAATGGTTGTTTCTCAGGAAAATGAATAGCAAATAGAACTAAAAAACTGTTGAATAGTAACTTAATTTTCTTATCCCTTATGCTCAAGTTATTCTTCCACTGAGTGCCAAAGGTTGGTTTTGCAACTATTGGATGGTAGGAGGGGAGAGGACTATGTGGGGCCTCTTCTAATAGTAGTCACTTAACATGCATTTTTCTTCCTGCTATCATGGGCTGCTCCATGGTTTAAAGTTTATCCAGTTCATGGGTTCTTTCGCCAGCTATTGACCGTTAACATAACTTATGTATGTTTGCTGTCAGACAGTTGTCTGCATGAGAACCATGCTGTGATTCTTTTCTTTTGATGGATGTGAATATATCTATAGATTCATCCGTTTGCATCTTTCCTTTATTGTCATTTAAATACCCTTACGTTTATCCAAGCTTGGAAAAAAATACTAATAAATCAATAATCCTTCCACAACTCGTCTCCCTCCTCTCCCTCCCTTTTTCCTTTGCTTCAGAGCCAAACATCCTGAAAAAGATGTCCACAGCTGATGTCTCTACTTCCTTCTCCTCAGTTTTCCATTTTTCCCACTCTGATTTCCTACCCCACCTTTTCTCAGAAATGGCCAAACATCCAATGGTTGCAATTTTAGTTCTTACCTCCCTTGAGCTTGCTTTGAAATTTGGCATTATCCACCATACTCCCCTTCCTGGAAGCACTTTTTACTCTTAGCTCTCAGGATTTGTGGTTTTCCTCCAGCCTTTTCCGGCTCCTCTCTGTCTCCTTTGTGACTCCTCCTCTGTTGCCCTAAGGTTCCCTCCTAAGCTTTCTTTTCGTTTACCACCACCCCGCTACACTTTCTCCCTAGTCCAAGTCTATGGCTTTAAACACCACCTCACTGCTTTTTTTTTTTTTTTTTGTCGTTGTTTTTGAGACAGACTTTCACTGCCACCCTGGGAAGAGTGCCCTGGCATCATCATAGCTCACAGCAACCATAAATTCTTGGGCTCCAGTGATTGATCCACTTGCTTCCACTTCCTGAGACTATAGGCACCCGCTACAACACCTAGCTAATTTTTCTGTTTTTAGTAGAGATAGGGTCTCACTCTTGCTCACACCGGTCTCGAACTCTTAAGGTTAAGCAATCCGACTGTCTCAGCCTCCCAGGGTGCTAGGATTGCAGGCATGAGCCATTGTGACCGGCCTGCCAGCTCACTCTTGATGGCTCTAACCCAATCTATCTAACCCAGTTCTCATTCTTCATCTTCAGAGCATAGTTTTGGCTGCTTCTTGGAAATCTCCATTTGAAAACATTTCAAAGTCACACTTTCAAAAAACTAGAGTTGTTATTCTCCTTTCACCCCCTCTAAAATCTTGCTTGTTTTTTTCTGTGTTTCCCTATCTCAGTGACAGACACCAGCATCCATTTGCTGGATCAAGCAGAAACCTTGTCTCCCACCTTTCCCTCACGTCCTCATCTGGTTAGTTACCCCGTGCTGTTGATTTACCTGCCATGTCTCTCTCATTGTATCTTGTCCCTCTGTCATTACTGCCGCCACTGTAGGTATGCCTCCATCATTTCATGCCTCAATCCTTAAAGCATTTCTTTAATTGCTTCTCATTGCAGATAGAGATTTTTTTTTTTTTTTTTAGTTATTGAAAAATATGTAGAAAAAGGAACAAAGAATACTATAGCAGGTTGTGCTATAGTACTACTGACATATCAACACCCAGCCTAAAACTTTACCAATTGCAGTTGAAGTCTCTTGCATTTTCCTTCTCTGATTTTATCCTCAGGGTAGGTAATAGTGTATCTTAAATTTGGTGATTATATCCACTATATGTGTAATTGTATCTACTACATGTGTATGAATGTATATGTGATTTTTTTTGTAATCAAAATATCATACTTAGGCTTGTCTATAACTCCACATTGCACAAACCCAAATTCTTCGTCTTCTTTTTTTTTTTTGAGACAGAGTCTCACTCTGTTGCCCCAGGCTAGAGTGCAGGGGCATCATCATAGCTGAAGTAGCCTCAAACTTCTGGTTTCAAGCGATCCTTCTGCCTCAGCCTCTCAGGTAGCTGGGACTATAGGCACCCGCCCCAGTGCCCAGACAATTTTTCTATTTTTAGTAGAGATGGAGTGTTGCTTTTGGTCAGGCTGGTCTCCAACTCCTAAGCTCAAGTGAGCCTTCTGCCTGGGCCTCCTGGAGTGCTAGGATAACAGGCGTAAGCCACCATGCTGTGGCCACCAAATTCTTCTTTATTTAGAATTTCTTTTTCTTGTCTTAAAGCTCCTTATTAATTTTCTCTAGAAATCATTGATACCTTTGATTTACATAAACAGATACGTTTTCAAAATAGGAAGTCATCTTTTGTTAGAGATTTTACTATTAGTTTTGCTAATTTGATTTTTTTCTCTTTTTATTAATTTATTTAAAGTAACATGAACACATCATTAATGTAAGCCTGATAAATTTGGGCATATGTACGGCAGGTTAGCTGCTGCCCAGAAGGAAGGGTAGAACATTATCAGCACCCCAGAAACCTCTTTTCACGTTCTGTTCCAAGTCAGCACCCTCTCCCATTTTTGGGTCTCTATCATCATTATTTTTTGCCTAGTTTTGAATTTCACGTACATAGAATCATACAGTGTGTGTGGCTTCTCCTGCTGTGCATTACGTCTGCAGTATTCATCCATGCTGCACACGTAGCAATAGTTCATCCTTTGTTCTTGTTGGGCCTTGAGGCACATGCCCCTGTGTGCTGTGCACCCTCTTAATCCTCCACCCTCTTTTTCTCTTCTCCACCATAGCTAGAATTCTATGTTTCAGCCACCCAGAACTATGTTGGATTTTTTTTTTTTTTTTTGAGACAGAGTTTCATTCTGGGGCCCTGGGTAGAGTGCTGTGGTGTCATAGCTCACAGCCACCTCAAATTCCTGGGCTCAAGAGATTCTCTCACCTCAGCCTCTAGTAGCTGGGACTACGGGCACCTGCCACAATGCCCAGCTATTTTTAGAGATGGGCTGTTGCTCTTGCTCAGGCTCGTTTGAACTCTTGAGCTCAGGTGATCCACCAGCCTCAGCCTCCCAGAGTGCTAGGATTACAGGCATGAGCCACCGTACCCAGCTTAACATTTCTTTAGGATACATATTAACTACCTCACTGATCTGGAGTTAATATTAAGATAGATGTCCCTGCATACAATTATTAAAATTTGATAAACACGTAAAAAGAACCATCATCCTAGGTTATTCTTTAACTGGGTTCTTTGCCAGTGAAGCATGACTCTGAGTTGTTTCCATGCCCCTGACAAGCAATTTTTATTCAGGATACATGATGAATCACTGTGCAGTTATTAACATTTCTAGTTGCCATAGTGATGGGGGTTTTCATGTATGGGCTGCCTCAAGGCTTCTTGTTCAGAGAAACATTGGGCTGTGTAAATATTGTTTAAAATGAAAAGGTGCACAGACGCCAGTCTCTTCATTTCTCAGGAGTGCAGTTGATATATGATTCAACCTTTGGGTAGAGATTTTTAAAATCTGTTTAAGCATCCATCCATTTACTCAATTGGATTAATACAAGATTCTGAAAATTTAAGTGGTTAATTATATACTTGGAGAAAGATTAAGTTACTGCTGGAGATATTTCAAAATTAAAAAAAAAATTCAACCATGCCCAGCTAGTAGCTCATACCTGTAATCCTAGGAATCTGGGAGGCTGAGTCAGGTGGATTGCTTGAGCTCAGGAGTTTGAAACCAGCCTGAGCAAGAGTGAGACCTCGTCTCTACTAAAAGTAGAAAAACAGACGGTAGAATTGCTTGAGCCCAGGAGTTTGAGGTTGCTGTGAGCTATGATGATACCATGGCACTCTACCCAGGGCAACAGAGTGAGACTCTGTCTCAAAAAGACAACCCCCCCCCCAAAACACCCCAAAAACAATTTAACCAAATACTGAATTTTATGTTGACAGAAATCCAGAATATAATGGATAGTTATCAACATGTATCTCAGGTTGAAAGGCTAGGCTATAGAGGAACTGTAGATAGGAGAAATTTAACATGCTTATGTATATTTTTTTGGTCCAGTAAATGTAATCTCAACTGTTGCCATGGAAATTACTGATTTGTTAGCATGATGGAGTAATAGACACGAATACAGGCTTGTCTGTATGGATTTGTTCCCATCTCCTTCTTGTGAATTAATTGACCTTGGGCGACCACTCAGAGCCTCAGAATTCTCATAGGTAAAATGGGTAGATTAATAGTACGTCGTTTTATTGTCTGCTGTGAAGATTAAGTGAGGTATCCTGCAGGTGGGACGTGCTCACTGGATGTTGAAAATTATGATTCAGTGGACTTCTTTCCTAGTTTTTATGTAATAGTGGAGATAAAAATTTAACAAAATGGGATAGTTTTCTTTTTGGTAAGTAACCATAGGGTCTTTATTTTATTCATAAAAAATCTAAATCTAAGGCTGTTGGAAACCTCTTCTCCTCTGCAGGTGTAGGGAATGTAGGCAGGATTGGTTGGGCTACAGAAATTGTGTCACTAAGCCCCGAAGAACCTACATGCTCCAGGCTGGTGCTCAGGCCAGCCTCTTGCACATGATGGTAACTGTTGCAGATCAACACTTTATTAACCTCTCTGTGACCGTGAAGAAAGGAGGTTTCAGACTAAATTAAGGATCTGTGACATGGTGTTTTTATTATTGATGTGCAAACTTCAAAAGCATTTGGCTATTTGTAGAAGACTATATTAAAGAACAAATTTCTTTGTTAACTGACATATTTTAATGGCCTAGTGTTTTCCAAATTTAAAATCTCCTTATTGTTTTTTTCTGTTAGAATAAAAATAACAATAATAAATTATGTTGAAAGGGAAAGTCTGCTTTTATCTCTCCCTGCCAGAGAACCATTATTAATTTTTTTTTTATTTTGATAGGTGGGTACAAGTGTTTTTTAGGTTACATGGATAAATTGTCTAGGTGTTTGGTGCACCCATCACCTAAATAATATACCTTGAGGAAAACCACTATTAATAGTTGGCGTATTTTCCTCCCGATTTTTCCCAAAGCATATTCTGACTTCACATTATTGTTATTATTTCTCAAGTAATTATAAATGGCATACAGTTAAAATGTGGTGATAAAAATACAAATTCTACTATGAAATATGAATTTAAAAAACAAAAACTTTTGTATTTTCGAAGTAGACCCAGGAGTTAAATCAGAATATCTCTTAAGAGTTCCAGTATTAGCTGGCTGTGGTGGTTCACGCTTATAATCCTAGCACTCTGGGAGGCTAAAGTGGGTGGATTGATTGAGCTCAGGAGTTGGAAACCAGCCTGAGCAAGAGTGAGACCCTGTCTCTGCTAAAAATAGAAAAACTGAAGAAGGTCGCTGAAGCCCAGGAGTGTGAGGTTGCAGTGAGCTACGATGCGATGGCACTCTACCCAGGGTGACAGAGTGAGACTCTGTCTCAAAAAAAAAAAAGAAAAGATTTCCATTATTATTTGCTCGTATAAGCTTATAAAATGAGATCCCTTTTTCCAGAAGTGGTAAATGTTTATCTTGTGTGATTCATTTGATAATACACTAAAGAACAAATATAAACCCAAACTCATTTTTATTAAATGTGGTGAAGAGGATGGAACAAAAAAAAAAGTCCGCATTATAGTAAAGATAAAGTCTTTTTTTCTTTATGCTTATCAGCTGTTGTTGAGGAATTGACATCAGCGTAATTCTAAGCTGGCTTCTTTCATTCTGGAAATTCTGGAAAATGAGGCCAACAGTAATGTGCAAAATGAAGGTGACTCATAGATAAAAATCATCAACCTTTACAACCATGGCATTAGTAGTAACTGGCATGTGCATCCTTGGCGATAATTTAATAACCTTTTTACTCTCATTGGAAAAAGTGATGTCTTATGTATACATGGGACATTTACGTTGCCGTCAGCAACAGGAAGCATTGCTCACTGTATCAAACTGCTGTGGCAAGATGGTTTTGTTTGTTTTCCTGTAGCTTTCAATATCCCCATCTTTAGGGTCTTCCCTTTAATCTAATAACTGCTACCGCCTCCAAGGGTGATACCAAAATAGTTAATGGCTTAGAAGGTACCTGTATTGTCTAGCTTTTGACCAGGGTCCTGGAGGTCCCTGCTGTTTCAGGCAGTATCCCTGGATGCGAGGGGCACACTTGAAACAGTGATGTTTGGGGGAGAGGCGCTCAGGAACACTAGCTATTGACCAACTAGATTCTGGAAGTATTTCAGAATTTTCATAATTGTTATGGAGGTTCTGTAAGTACCAACTATACATATGCCTTAGCTCTTTCTGTTTCAGAGGATCCTGGTTACTTGTCATGAGGTATCTTTAAGCATTATCAGAGTAATTTTAATTGTATTTCCCAATGTTACTATTAAAATATTCCCAATTCATGGAGTGTTTTGATGTTATGTGTCATTTCTTTGGTGCTTGGAGCTCAGGGAACAGCACTATGAGAATATATTTAATTCACTTAAAATTGGAAGCATTCATTCATTCATTCAGTGAATCCTTTTTTTTTTTTTTTTGAGATAGAGTCTCACTCTGTCACCCTGGGTGGAGTGCTGTGGTATCATAGCTCACAGCAACCTCTAACTCTTGGACTCAAGTGATCCTCTTGCCTCAGCCTCCCAAGAAGCTGGGACTATAGGTGCTCACCACAACACCTGCTTAGTTTTTCTAGTTTTAATAGAAATGGAGTCTCATTTTTGCTCAGGCTGGTCTTTAATTCCTAAGATCAAGGGCTCCACCTGCCTTAGTCTCCCAGAGGGCTAGGATTACAGGCATGAGCCCCATGAATGGCCCAGCGAATGCTTTTTGAACACCTACTATACTGCTCTAGTCAAGGGATGTAGCAAAGAACAAATCAGATAAGCTCTGCCTGTGCAAAGTTTATATTCTGGTAGAGGTGAGAAATCATAAACAAATAACTCTATAATGTCAAGGAATGAATACTGTGAAGAAAAGCAAAGTAGGGCAAGGAGATAAAGGAGTAGATAAATGGGAGTAGGCCCCACCACTAAGGCGGCTTCTGAGCTGGGATCTGAAGGAAGCGAGCCATGTGATGCCTGGGATAAGCGTGTTCTTGGCAGGGACGAGTGCCAGGGCCCTGAGGCTAGTGTGTGCTTGGTGTGCCAAGGAGCAACCACTGTGGCTGGAGCAAGGGGAGATAGGGAGAAGCAGAAAAGAATTGAGATGAGTGAAGGAAGAAAGGGGTAGAGATCAGCCCAAGTAACTATGGTGAGAATTTTGGATTCTATTCTAAGAGAAATGGGAAGTTACTGGAAGTTTTAAGCAAAGAAGTAATATTATATGACTTTCCTTTTTTTTTTTTTTTTTTTTTTATTGAGACAGAGTTTCCCACTGTTGTCCTGTGTAGAGTGCTGTAGCATCATAGCTCACAGCAACCTCAAACTCCTGAGCCCTCTTGTGATTCTCTTGCTTCAGCCTCCTGAGTAGCCAGGACGATAGGTGCCTCCATGCCCGGCTAGTATTTCTACTTTTAGTAGAGACAGGGTCTTGCTCTTCCTCAGGCTGGTCTCAAACTCCTGAGCTCGAGCAGTCCTTTCGCTTTGGCCTCCCAGAGTGCTAGGATTACAGGCGTGAGCCACTGTGCCTGACTTTTTTTTTCTGAGACGGAGTCTTACACTGTTGCTTGGGCTAGAAAGTCATGGCCTCAGCCTAGCTCACAGCAACCTCAAACTCTTGGAGTCAAGCAGTCCTCCTGCCTCAGCCACCTGAGTAGCTGGAACTATGGGTACATGGCACGACACCTGGCTAATTTTTCTATTTTTCGTAGAGATGGGATCTTGTTTGGGTGAGACTGGTTTCGAACTCCTGAGGTGAAGTGATCCTTCTGCCTTGGCCTTCCATGCTAGGATTACAGACTTGAGCCACCACACCTGGCCAGTATGACTTTTTTTTTTTTCTTGAGACAGTTTCAAGCTGTTGCCCTGGGTAGAGTGCTGTGGCATAATAGCTCACAACAACCTCCAACTCTTGGGCGCAAGTGACCCTCTTGCCTCAATTTTTCTATTTTTAGTAGAGACGGGGTCTTTCTTTTGCTCAGGCTGGTCTCAAACTCAGTGAGATCAGGCAATCCACCTCGGCCTCCCAGAGTGCTTAGGATTACAGGCGTGAGACACCACACCTGGCCAAATGACTTATTTTTAAAAAGATCTTTTTGTTAAATAGAAAATAGACTAAGGCAAGGGCAGGGAGGTAAGTGAAGGAGTTACTGTAATTAGCTGAAAGGAGAAGGCAATTTGGAGCAGAATGATGGCCGTGGAGATGGTGACAAAACATCAGATCTTGGGTACGTTTTGAAAGTAGAGCCAACAGGATTTACTAATGGTCTGGGAGAAAGAGAAGAGTCAGTTGTATTGAAAACTAACGAAGTTTATCCTGCTCCCCCAAGAAGAACACTTCAAGGGCAAGACCTGGATTGATGAATGATGGAGGAAGAAGTCAGGATTGGGGGACAATGTGCATTTACAGGGAAATGGAAGGGGAAGATAGGGTGGTCAAGTGCAGCCTGGTGAGTGCAGGGTGGGAGCCTGGCAGGCTCGCGTTTAAATCATGGCTTCATCATTTGAAGCTTTGGGACCTTGGGCACGTTACATTAACCTCTCTAGCCTTAGATTCTATAAAATAGGGGTAATAATAATAATAACCACTCTGTAAACTTTTTGTAAAAGAGAAATGTAATCTGTGCTTATAAATAATAGCTATTGTTATGATAGTGTTTTTATTTATAATTTTGTCTCTGGCCTTTCACAAGTTATCTTTTATGTGTTTTTCAATACAGTTTTAGAATAACCTTATTTCTAAAAGTATCATAGGGTAGGCGTGGTGGCTCATGTCTATAATCTTAGCACTCTGGGAGGCTAAGGCAAGTGGATCACCTTAGACGAGGAGATCCAGACCAGCCTAAACTGGCCAGGTGTTGTAGAGGTCTCCTGTAGTCCCAGATACTTGGAGGCTGAGGCTAGAGGATCGCTTGAGCCTAAGAGTTTGAGGTTGCTGTGAGCTATGATGCCACAGTACTATATCCAGGGTGTTAGAGTGAGACTCTGTCTCAAATAAATGAATAAATAAATAAATAAATAAATAAAATAAAATTATCATACAGTAAAGCTAACTTATTTGGTACACAGTTCTGTGAATTTTAACGTCTGTATAGATTGGTTAATTACCAGTGTAATCATGATACAAAGCTTCCATCACCTCTATGGATAGTGTTTTTTTAAACAACAGCTTATTCAGATATAATTCACATACTGCAAAGTTCACCTGTTAAAGTGTAACTTCAGTGGTTTTTAGTGTATTCACCGTGTTGTGCAATCATCACTACTATCTAATTTCATAACATTTCAACACCACAAGAAGAAACCTCATACTCATTAGCAGTCACTTCCCATTCCTGCCAACCTAGCCCCTGGCAACAATTAATTTGCTTTCTGTCGCTAAAGATTTGTCTATTCTAGATATATAACATAAATGAAATAATGCAATATGTAGCCTTTTGTGACTGGCTTCTTTCACTTAGCATAATGTTTTCAAGGCTCATGTAAGATGTCACTATTTCATTCCTTTTTATGGCTGAATAATAATTCCTTTATTTGGATATGCCACATTTTGTTTATTCATTCACAGCTGATGGACATTTGTGTTGTTTGTACTTTTTGGCTAATGAATAATGCTGGACATGTGCTTTCATTTCTCATGTGTATATATCTAGGATTGAAATAGTTGGGTCATATGGTAACTCTGTTTAATGTTTTAAGGAAATGCCAAACTATTTTTCAAAGTGACTACAACATTTTTGGATTCCCACTTGTCATATATGAGGGTTCCAGTTTCTCCACATTTTAGCCAACACTTGTTATTATCTATTTATAATTTTATTTTTATTATTTTTTTTTGAGACAGACTCTCACTTTATTGCCCTTGGGAGAGTGCTGTGGCATCACCGCTCACAGCACCCTCAAACTTGGGCTTAAGTGATTCTCTTGCCTCAGCCTCTTAAGTAGCTGGGACTTACAGGTGCCCACCACAACGCCTGACTATTTGTTGTTGTTGTTGTTATTGCAGTTGTCATTGTTGTTTTAGCTGGCCAGGGCTGGGTTTGAACCCACCACCCTCAGTGTATGTGGTCGGTGCCCTACCCACTGAGCCCAGGCGCCACACTATTTATAATTTTAGCTATCCTATTGGGTGTGAAGTGATATCTTGCTAGGATTTTGATTTGTATTTCCCAGAGGACTAAATGATGTTGAGTATCTTTTCATTTGCTTATTGTCTATTGTGTATCTTCTTTGGAGAAATGTCCATTCAAATCCTTTGCCCATTTTGTGATTGTATTTTCTTTTTCTTATTGAATTGTAAGAGTTCTTTATAAATTTTAGATGTATGTACCCTGTGATATCTATGGTTTGCAAATATTTTTCCCATTCCATGGGTTGTCTTCACTTTCTTGATAGTATTCTTTGAAACACAAACGTTTTAATTTTGATATAGTCCAATTAATCTATTTTTCTTTGCTTTCTTGTGCTTTTGATGTCAAATCTGAGGAGCCATTCTAAGGAGCCTAATCTGAAGTCATGAAAATTTACTTCATGTTTTTTTCTCAGGGAGTTATAGTTTTAACTCTTACATTTGGATATGTGATCCATTTCTGAGCTAATATTTGTCTATGGTTTGAGGTAGGGATCTAAATTCATTCTCAGCACCTCAGCACCAGTTGTTGGAAAGACCATTCTTTCTCAATTGAGTTATCTTGACACTCTTGTCAAAAATCAGTTAACTGCAAATGTGAAGCTTTATTCCTGTATCTCAATTCTATTTCATTTATCTGTATGTCTATCCTTATGTTAGATTCACTGCTTTCATTACTGTAGCTTTACAGTAAGTTTTGAAATTTAAAAGTGTGAGTCCTCCTTTGTTATCATTTTTTTAAGAGGGTATTCCCCCCCCCCCCAATTTTGAGTCCCTTGCATTTGCAATTGGATTTTAAGACTAGCTTGTCAATTTCTGGAAAAAAGGCAACTGGGATACACATTTGAGGACTATTAGTATTTTAGCAATGTGAAATTTTGAAATCTATGGACATGGAGTGTCTTTCTATTTATTTAAATCTTTATTTTCTTTCAACAATATTGTATAGTTTTTAGTTTGTGTAGAGCACTTTTTTGTTAAAAATTTTTCTCCTTCCTTCTTTCCTTCCTTCATTTCCTTTCTTTTTTTGACAGAGTCTCACTCGGTGCCTTGGGTAGAGTGCTGTGGTACCATAGCTCACAGCAACTTTGAACTCTTGGGCTCAGGCAATCCCCTTGCTTCAGCCTCCTGAGTATCTGGGATTACAGGTGTGTGCCATCACACCTGGCTAGATTTTCTATTTTTGGTAGAGATGGGGTCTTGCTTTTGCTTAGGCTGGTCTTGAGGTCCTGAGTTCAGACGATTCACCTGCCTTGGCCTCCCAGAGTGCTAGGATTACAGGTTACCATGCCCAGCCTATATTTTATTCTTTCTGATACTCTTATAAATGGAATAGTTTTCTGAATTTCATTTTCAAATTGTTTATTACTAACACATAAAAACATCATTGATTTTTGTATATTGATCTTGTATTCTGCACTACAGAAAGTTTCACTGAAGGGCAGAAGAGACTTTGGAAGTGTTTCCAACCGGACCATGAAAAGTTTTTATTATAAGCCCTCTGGCTAAATAGATTAGTGACAGAGCTACCATTTGCCAAGCACAAACCATGCTATTTACTATACATAACCCTCCCATTGTTCTTATGATAAAAAGCAGGCTAGAATCCTTAGCACAACATCTAAGACCTTTGAATGACTGGGCTCTAGCCTACTCCACAGCCCCATTCCTCATGGTTCTTCCCAGGGCCAGTGTCCTCCAGCCACATGGCAATTGATGCTTCCTCTAAATCACTGTGCTTCTTCCCACCTTAGAGTCTTCGTTTTTTACTGTCCTTCTGGCCTAGTCACTACCCTCTCTTTTAGCACTAGAAAAGGTAATTTTCTTTCTAGTCTGAATGGAATTATCTTTTTCCAATGTTTGTAAATGTCTTTTTCTCCTGCTAATAATGTCTGTTGTTCATAGCATCTGGAATAGCACCTGGCACATCACAGAAGCAAAATGAAGGGAGTGGATAAACTGTGTGCCAGGCACAGGTGAATCCATGATCTCAGATACACTTTACAAAAGCTTAATGAGGTAAATTGGCCCAAGGTCACATAGCTAGTAAATGGCAGAGGCATGATTTCTAGTGATATCTGTTCAATAGCTTTGGAATTTAAAATAATCTAAGAGAGAAGTGCTCATCTCTTGATTTGTTTTCCAGTGGAGACTTTTCAGACACTGCAGAAGGCAAAGGATATTCTGACCAATGAAGAGCGTCGAGCCCGCTATGACCACTGGCGCAGGAGCCAGATGTCGATGCCATTCCTGCAGTGGGAAGCTTTGAGTGACTCGGTGAAAACGGTGGGCACTCCCTTGGAATGATGTGTGTTTGTGAAGCTCAGAATGCCCATGGACTGCGCTCATGTAGTAGCTTAGAGAGTCCCTAGGCAGTAGGAAGGAGAAGACCAAGAAGTTGATAAATCTGGATATAACTCAGTATCTATAAAATCCTGTGAGGGGAATTTTACCAGAATAGAGGCCATGAATTTGTGCCAGAGAAACTGTGACTACATTTTTTAGTTAGCATATGGCTGTTTTTTGCAGCATATATATTCCCCGTTATCACTTACTATTTTATGAGTTCTAATAAATGTGTTTCTTAAGCTACTCAAATACTGCTAAAGTCTGAACCATAGCAAATGTATCTCCTCCATTTATTTATTTATTTATTTATTTATTTATTTATTTTTTATTAAATCGTAGCTGTGTTCATTAATGCAATCATGGGGCACCATACACTGGTTTTATATACCATTTGACATATTTTCATCACATTGGTTAACATAGCCTTCCTGGCATTTTCTTAGTTAGTGTGTTAAGACATTTATATTCTACATGTACTAAGTTTCACATGGACCCTTGTAAGATGCACTGTAAGTGTAATCCCACCAATTACCCTCACTCTGCCCAGCCTCCTCCCTCCCTCCCCTCCCTCTCCCCCTTCCCCATATTCTTAGGTTATAACTGGGTTATAGTTTTCATATGAAAGCCATAAATTAGTTTCAGGGTAGGGCCGAGTACATTGGATACTTTTTCTTCCATTCTTGAGATACTTTACTAAGAAGAATATGTTCCACCTCCATCCAAGTAAACATGAAAGAGGTAAAGTCTCCATCTTTCTTTAAGGTTACATAATATTCCATGGTGTACATAGACCACAATTTATTAATCCATTCGTGGATCAATGGGCACTTGGGCTTCTTCCATGACTTAGCAATTATGAATTGGGCTGCAATAAACATTCTGGTACAAATATCTTTGTTATAATGTGATTTTTGGTCTTCTGGGTATATACCTAGTAAAGGAATTGTAGGATTGAATGGCAGGTCTATTTTTAGATCTCTAAGTGTTCTCCAAACATCTTTCCAAAAGGAACGTATTAGTTTGCATTCCCTCTAGCAGTGCAGAAGTGTTCCCTTTTCTCCACATCCACGCCAACATCTCTAGTCTTGGGATTTTGTGATATGGGTTTATCTTACTGGAGTTAGATGATATCTCAAAGTAGTTTTGATTTGCATTTCTCTGATGATTAAAGATAATGAGCATTTTTTCATGTCTGCAGGCTATGTGCCTATCTTCTTCAGAGAAGTTTCTCTTCAAGTCCCTTGCCCACCCTGAGATGGGATCACTTGTTCTTTTCTTGCTTATACATTTGAGTTCTCTGTGGATTCTGGTTATTAAACCTTTGTCAGAG